>JAGVSQ010002018.1:0-26375 GCA_022683975.1 Rhyacophila evoluta | reverse complement strand
ATTTAAAATCAATTTCCATCAAGCACCATCAGTCGAAAATATTAATTACAAAAGAATCTATATTTATTATAAAATCACATCAGTGTATAAATAAGGATATGTTGGATATTTATTCAGATAACTTCCTTTATTGAATATATTTGTATACCAAACATTAAATAACTGAAAAAATACATGCACTATTTTTAAAATACCCCAGTATTCAAATTTATATTATAATTTAAAATACTGGCAAACATCATTTATTTGCACTAACAGATTTTTATCAGATTTTTTTCTTTTTTATATTTAAGGTGTTTTGTGAAAATTTAAATATTTTGTAATTTTTAATATAGAATTTAACTCTTCCAATGTGTAGGACATACATGTGTGTTCATGCAAATTACATAACCACTTGTCAGTACATATATTATAACCAAGTGGTGAGTATATAAGAGTAAGTAAGTTTTGATCGACGAGTAGTTGTTCATGTGAGTCATAAAAAACAAATCCCGAACTTTTAATATACTCCTGAAAGGGTCCTCATGTTTAACAAGTAGCTATGATATTTGTATCGACACGGAGCCGTTTTTCAGCATTCAACGTGTTAATTTATAAAATCAAAAATCTAATGAACGAACGAATGAATGAATGAACTTGAAGTTATAATGTACTGAGATTAACTCAATGTATATTATACTGTCAATTTTTTATTGAATGATATTATTTTTAATTTAAAAACAAAACAATTTTTTTCTGAATGTTTAACTTATTTAATAATGTTCGACTTTTAAAAAGGACCGGTTTTAAATATAAGAGAAGATTTTAATGGATGAAGTTGAACTATTTTAAATGAGATTAATTCATACAAAACTGCTTCAGCTACAGACGTTAAAATTTTAAAATAAAGTTTGCCAATATTTAAAATCACATATAATGCTGATAAAAAAATTCAAAATTAGCAGAAATTTAAAAATTAAACAAAAATTAAAAAACATAAGTGAGTGAATATTTACTGCGGGCTTAAATTGTTCTGACACACCCCAGGAATACTGGGATTTTATCCTTATTGACCATCACAAACATGTATGGTCTATCCACTTTAAAGGGAACCAATTCTCCGTCGTGTGTCCACCTAGCGTACTTTTTCATCATCATAATTGCTGATAAAAACGGAAACGAAAACCAATTAATATAACTTAATATAACAAATTAAAATTCATAAGTAAAATGATCTTTAAAATACTGTTCATATAAATTTTGTTTAATATTTATACACATGTAACACGTGTTTAGATGGTGTGTTAAATTGACAGACTTAGTTGGTAGAATTGCATCAAATTAAATTTTATGTGCCTATAATTTTAGTTAACGGAAATAGCTATCAACAAATCGGATTATAATTTCTTTATAGAATAGTTCTCTGTAGTTTTCATTAAATTATATTACTGTTACAAACTCAACCAAATATATAAAGAACTAAATATATCGAATCTATTTTTTTTTATAGACGTATCCAAAATGGAGATTTTCTAAAACAAAAATATATTATAATACTATCAGAAATTCTAATTGTTATCTTCAGAATTTCTAATTATTAACTTAATAGAACTCTATTTTACAACAATTGAAATATTATATTAAAATATTTATAGGTTCCTTGATAACCAGGATTCACAGGTAGCCCACATGGTCTACGAGTAAGCCATATGGTCCACAGTTAACCAAAAATATCTACAGGCAAAATGTAAGGTCGACACATAACGTGTAAGGTGGACATGTAATCTATAGGATCATAATTTGATATCTAATACTCAACTTTTGTAATTTGAGAAATATTGCGAAACTAATTTAATAATACAATATATATATCATAATGACAACAAAAATACAATATACCATAAAAAACAACTATCTCTTCATGACGGTTAACTCAAGAACAAAGTTTTATGACAGTATTTTGCTGAACGTGTATGAGTTATTCCAGATTTACGATGCGACCACCAAATATGGTGGTCTTCGCACTATCAACCAGGGCGTAAAAGAACGGATGATCAGCTTTAAATGTATGAATGATCTTTGGATACATGTCTCGGGCACTGAGTTTCATAGCCACAACAAAACCTATTGAAATAAAAAATAAATCAATTTAATATCACAACTCAAAATACTACAAAATCAACTAATCTGTAAACTATTTTATCAGAAATATCATATATTATTATTTTATTTATTGACATTATAATTATTTGCACGATTTGTATTTAAATGTCTACCACAAACAATGTGGATCAATTTGATCTCTAGAAAATGAAAACTTTTCTTTACAAACTAAATATTGCCATCATGGCAAGCACCTATCTAGAAGTGAATAAGGCAAAAAATATTTGAAAAAACCACATTCAATTTTTTAATAGAAGGTCTATGAATTTATTTTATCTATTTGTTTCATATTTTTTATAATC
Source organism: Rhyacophila evoluta (assembly GCA_022683975.1). Lineage (NCBI taxonomy): Eukaryota > Metazoa > Arthropoda > Insecta > Trichoptera > Rhyacophilidae > Rhyacophila > Rhyacophila evoluta. The sequence goes on along the minus strand of JAGVSQ010002018.1, from coordinate 23,931 downwards.
AAAAAAATTACTATTCAATACATTTTTATTGTTATATGGAATCGGTTCAAATACACAGTGACATCTTCAGTTAGTTTTTAATATTAAATTTCATAAATTGTAAATGTTCACTGTGCGTGAAAGCGGTCCTGTATAAACATAAAAAATAAATTATTTTTACTTATTAAGAAAATTTAATTGTTTGAAAACATGAAAAAATACTAATTTTGTTTCTTTAAAAATAGACAATAGATATAATAAAAAGGTTTTTTGGTCGGTTGATAATGCTTAAAATAATGGCGATAATTTATGATAATATTTCCAATGATAGCTCTCCACCAAAGGATGAACATTATACAAATATGATCTACTCAACTACTGTAAAATCTACTAAACCTGTTTTCGTACCATTTCAGAATCAATATAAACATATGCTTAACCAAATACATAGACAAGTCATCTAATCAAATAATCAAAGATATTATATATAATATACAATATCTGGAAGATAAGATTTACTATTTTATTAAGTACACACCGCCACCTATGAAAGAATAGCTAAGTAACAATCAAATTATTAAAGCCCATTTGTTAAGCGCTTAGCTTACTTAACAGTAGATGTCACTGTAAAATAAAAATATTTTTTTAACCAAACACAGAAAGATACTGCAAATAAAGATATTTATTTAACATTCTTCGGTTGGAATATATTTTTTTCAATAAAAATATTGTATTAAATGTATTTTTTTGATTTTATTCATACGTATCTACATGATTTGGGTACTAAAAATGCTATTTATTCACTTTATCATAACTACATATTTAGAAATCTAATTGATAATCACATTTTTAATATTTTAAAATTCTGAAATTTCTATATGTCGATTAATATATTTATTCATTTAGCATTTCGGTTGACACATAACATAAAAAAATTATATCAATTAAAAAAATAATAGGTACTTCTAGGATTAAAAAAAACCAAAAGTATTAATAGATTGCTTGCATTATTTATTGTACAAAAAAAATAGAATACAGTAAGCCAAAAAATAATATTTATATTACATTATGGAGAGCATTTACATGAATGATTATTGCAACAGAAAACTTAACAAAACCTAAATGCATTCTTCAATTCATTAAGGATACCTTCTATATGAAATCAATCATGATATGTAAAAGCCATGTCTAAAATTTGTCACAGTAACTTGTTGAAGAGTCTTGTTCGGTGTTAATTTGTATTCAGCAAGTCACTGCGACATATTTTAAATGACACCATCAATGATGAAATCTTCTAAATATAATAAAAAAATATATAACAGTTTTAACAATATTTATATCTTAAACACTGGTAGGTAGATAAATGCTTGAGTTATCTAATAGTAAATTATAAATTATATGATAAAATATTGCGTCTATAATACTTTTAATATGGGTTATTTTAAAAACTGTAAAAGCAAAATACAAAATATTTTTGTTAAATTCGCACTGCAATTTAAATAAAATTATATAAACTCACAAGGAAGTAATTATTAATGTTCTTATCACAAGAAAATTGACTTCTACAATAGTTATAAGTAAAAATACTGTTTAGTTCTAGTACGAGCATAACACAATTAAAAATCACCTGACATATGGGGCAAAACTCGTAGTAGATCCGTGATAAAACACGCTAACCACGCGTTCAATGACGAATTGTTAATATTCGTTTTTTATTAACTGAGACATTATCAAAAAATTGAATTCAGTGTCACTTCGATTAAATGTTGCGATCCTAATTATTCACAAATATGTTCTCAAATATTTATTTTAAATACAACAACTTGCAGAATACTCAAGATTATAAATCAAACATGATTTGAACGGTGTCATTTTGTGCTAGTGAAAAAATCTAAAACGGATGCTCCATATTGAAATATCACGACTTTTTTGCTATCTAACGTTGGATAGTAAACACAAAATTAATAATCATGAATAATAAATACTGTGGAGATAAATAATATGGAAGGATCTTGCTTTTATTGAAATTTAAGTATTTTTTTAAATCTCTTTAGTGCCGTTTTCAAAAGTCTTTCTATATGTTATTTCAAACGTTACATATCTGCCTTCTGTTAGCGGTTGAATACAGAATAATTATTAGTGTTAAAAAAAATTGAACAGTTTCATTTTAAAGTTTGATAAAATGACAATAAAATAATTTTAAATTGGACTTGTAACATACTTTAGGTATTTTTAACACACAAACATTCATTTGTAACATAATTATTTTATGTCATAACATATCATTCAGTTTTTGGTTCCCTAACGCGCCCATTGAAAATAATTGACCGTTCCATGTCCAGTAAGGCAAAATAAAATGGATGATCAGCCAAAAAGAACGCTGGCTCTGCCACGAACGCAGCGGAGAAGCACATTGCTATCATAGCTGTTGAATGATAAAGAAGAAAATAACAGAATTAGCCTTTGACAAATGGCAAGATTCATAAAAGACAAAAAAAAATATTTTGAAACACATCTAATTTTTCGTTATATTTTAAAAATATTTGTTAAATATGAAATTTAATGAAAAATAACACTTGAAATATAGATATAATATTTTGTAATATAAATTACATTTAAAAAGACTTAGTATTGTATTGGACATCACATTTATGTGGTTAAATTTAAATTTGTAGCACGTGGCCACTACGTGAAGTATATAGGATCCCTAATCACCCACCAATCACAACACATATTCTCAGCTTATACCAGCATTATTTAGCCCCATCGGATACATTCAATAGATGGTATCCGACAGTTTTCCAGGATGCCGGAATCAGACGAGTAGGCGGTCAGAGAGAAAGAACAATATACGGAGAAGTATTCAGTGTTTATATCATATGTAACATAAAATATTTCTATGAATTAATAATGTGCAATGTGTGAATAAAAAACTAAAAATAGTGCAGTGTTCAATTACAATAGATTCCAAAATTTGTGAATAAACTAAAAATAGTTTCATAATAAATAATACAACAGAAAAATTAGTACTATCAATAGCTATTTCGACTGTAACATCATTATCAAAACTATTACTCAGTTAAAATGCATTGGCTGAACCTGTAATACCGCAATATTTTACAGAATAAAAAAAGGTGTCGCAACTGAAATATCTATCAAAAAAACTAATTAACCTTTAAAATTATAATTCTATATATTTATGAAACTATAGTGAAATGCTGTTCTGCTAAGAATACGACAATTAAATTAATTATTTATTGTTAATAATCAAAAGCATGTTTTAATAATATATGAACTTTCACAACAGGAATCTATAGAATTTTAAATCTGTATTGTTTGAAGAATCAATAGAAATATTCTCAAATCTATGGGTACAATCAAAGGCATCTTTAGCAAAGGTTACATCGAAGGGATATATTTTAAGATTTTTCTTATTTCTCCAGTGCTGGATTGACGATTCTTCCACTGAATACAATCTGGGAGTCTACGCGGAGGATATAGAAGAACGGGCGATCCACGCAGAAGTTCATACGCATGGGCATCATTCGACACATCATTACCAACCCTAAGAATCAAAATCACATTTTTTCTACGTGAGAAAGTGAATTTATAACCTAAATCCTAAACATTTTGTAACTTAACTTATGTTGTTTTTAAACTTTTCTACAGATGCCATAATATTCATAATAAGTGACAACAAAGTAATCATTGATTTCACGATAATGAATAATGTTGAATTAAATATAATTTTTAACCCATCATAAATCTGTAAATTCGCCAATAAATTGTAACAATGCAAATTATAAAAACAGACAGATACCTATAAATCATAAAAATAAATTTTTAATAGAATGTGTGTAACAAATAAGTGCAAATTGTTTTTTTTTATTATCATATACCATATTTCAAGTGTTATTTTTAATAAAATTAGAAAAAACCCACGCTCCATCCAAGAACAGACACATGACATCAACAGACAGCAATAAGCAGTCAAATTTCACACTTTCAAAAAAAAAACAACAAAAACCAAAAACAGATTATAAATTTGTGTTGGAAAAGTCTTCACAATATGTTATGTCAATTACGGTACTAAAAAATAACAAAACATGGCATGTGTAAAAGGAAAATATTAATGTCTGTTATTTCTAGGCAAAAATTAATTAACAAAAAAGAAAACGAGTTTTCAACATTACATGCTATGATTTGACTAAATTTTAGTTAATTGTAATACAGTTTTCTTAATTAGTTATAATACAATTTAATATTTTCAAATGGCCATCTCACGATTTGTGTAATATTTTAAATTTGCTTAAATTCCAGGGCTGGGTTCACTATTCTTCCCGTATATACTATCTGTGAGTCAAGATTGAGGCCAAAGAAGAAAGGTCGATTTGCATTTATGCAATCGGGCTCCATACGGCAATATAGCATCCATTCTGAGGGCCAAAACCATGAGTTTCTTCAAAAACTTGTGATTTACCATAACTATCTACATTCACTATTGCAAAATTGTAAGCAAAACTGTCAAATATTTCAAAGAAATAAACCTTACTTTTGAATAACAATATGATTTTTTAAATAAATATATAACTACAAACTATTGCAATTTTATGATAGCCGATGTAATTTTATTGCGAGTTACGATCAGAAAGCAAAAATACAGAATCTTGTTATTAATCAAACAGAAACAGTGCAAAATAATAATACTGTTATAGAAATGCTTATAGCACTTCACAAAAAGGTGTTAATTATTAATTGTCATTAGCTGGAGTCGATCCATAGCTGAATGAGAACGTACCCGAGTATTCTTCGTTCCTTTAAGAATATTCATTTTCAGTGAACTTCAAGTCATTTCTTCGATTCAGAGTACTTTTAGATCCGCCTAATGACCATTTGTCATATTTTTAACTGAATGTTTTCATTTATCTCAAGTCCCGTTATGCACTTTTTAGAACTAAATTGTGTTATTTTTTACATTTGGATCTCACCTATATTAAAGGTTTACATTTCGTATCCATGTGGATACTAGTAACATACACTAATGAAAAACATTAAACACAATTGAATGTCACTTAATAATGAAGTAAATAATTTACATATTTTAACAAAATACAAAACGGTTTTATACTACAATGTTCAAATTAGATTTATTATTATTAATTCAGTGCCGGGTTTGCAATTCTTCCTGTGAATACAATCTGGGAGTCCACGAGAAGGAAAATGTAGAATGGACGGTCCACATAGAAATCGCGGCCCATGCAAATCATGATTATCCCAAGCCCTATGGGCCAGAAAAATACATTTCTACATCAATGTACAAATCTAAGATGTAGTATCTTCTATTCATGTAACAGAATGATTGACTGATTGCCTAGTGAGAATGTTTATTCTATACATAAATAATAATTTGAAAAAAGTATGAGTGACTTTTAAAACAATGTTCATCTTGTAACACGTGGATTAATTCATCGTAACAATTAATGAGGTGTCTCTCATGCCGTGTTATTTTTGTCAAACTTCAAAATTATTAATATGAAACATTAGCATCAAACAACAAATGTTAATAATTTTGCAAAACTATATACAATACATCAAAACATTTTCTCAAGAAATTAACCAATATTTTTTAATACACATTTTTAAAGAGGGTCATGCCATACAAAAATATTTATTATCAATAATTTAAACTAATTAATAGTTTCCTTAAATGAAGAATGCATATAGGAGGAGTTTGCCAATAATTGCTAGTTCAGGTTTAAATGTTAAAATCATTAAAATATATCTTAACAAGAATTTCTAGTCAGTATTTTGTGGTTAACTTCTATGAATAGAATTCGCAACCAATATTCATTGCAAAGACTAGAGGAAAAAAATCTTTTAAGGAACTGCCACATTTTGATTATCAGTTAAATTAATAAACTGATTAAATATATGGCTATCACGATTCATTATTCTACACACACTAAAAATCATTAAAAATTTAGACAATTATATTTGTCAATTGAACTTTAATTTAACTACAGGATATATATATATATAAAGATAATCAAATTAACACATTTAATGCGTTATGAGATTTTAGCAACCTCAAAGTAATCACGTATAATCAGTTGATTGTAATCACAGAACACTGCCAAAACCGATTGGCATGGAACAACGATTTTTAGAGACGATGTATATTGGCCATTTGCCCCTTATAAAAAATATTTAAAAAAAACAACTACGTTAACTAAAATTTCAATAACAAATACTGTGTTGTAAAGAATGTTTGAGTTATTAGGAAAAGTGTGTGTTACAGAATATAAAAATTTTACACAAAAATACTGGGCATATATCAATTAATTATAGTTCTATATGCTGCTCAAACTGTTCAACATTGGAATCATCGGTAGCTTCGATTTCACGTGCAATATCATGAACATGAAATACTGTGGCATCGCTTCCTACACGTCCTACAAACACCGGAAGTTGCTCGCCAACATTTTCACCGGTACTGCAAATAATGAAAATGAAAGGCTGCTTGCAATGGAACGTTTCCTTTCTCACAATCGCCGCACATCTTTTGCGTCTTATCAACACTCCTAAATAAAATAGAACCAAATGTCAACACATTTTTAACAGCGTGCTACAAAATTACAACATATTGACATCAAATTCATTTACTTTGACAACACTTTACAAAACAATAAATAATAAACTTTTGCAAACTATACAAATTTATTACACAGGTCTCATGCCGAAGTTTGTGAGTTAATTAATTATATTATACAAACATTTAACCCATCGAAGACTAATTTAAAACGAGATAAAAATGCAGCATAAATTAACCATATGTAATAATTGTGTTTTTTAGTAGTTTTTTGATTATAAATAAATAATATTATATATATGCACAGAAGAAAATGCAATGTAACTATAATTCATAAGTTATATAGTATAGGACAGTCAAATAAATATTCTATAAATATATTACATTTCAAAAATGTATATGGCTTTAAACAATATTACAATGAATTATTCAACTAAATCTTTCATTTTGAGATGTGTACCATATTGTAAGTAATTTAATTCTTGATAATGGTGTGACAACCGAAATAGGTATCTAAAATATATTAACCTACTAATTATAAATCATTATTGTCATTCAACAGTTCAAAATGGAGTTCTACGAATAGATGCATATACAATTAAACTGTTTAATTTGTGTATCACAATAATTACGTGTAAAGTACGGTTCTTCATACACTATATCTGCCATCAATACGAGCTGGTGATATTTATAAGAAATGATGGTTATTAAGTATTTCTATTGCGTTCCATAATGCAGTTTCATAACTAAAATATCTATTTCTCGAAATCACAGGTCACGTCTCCACTCATCATGTAGGCCTTCCAAGATCCAGGAATGTCACACGAGCAGCTTCGTACGAACTTAATTAACATACATATTATGTGGTACATGTTTAAGTAACTCCAAGTAGTATGTTTTACTTCTTACAAAAATAAATCTTCAAGCTCAACGTAAGACACTGCAAAAATTTCACAAGCTTAAAATCAGTGTCTTCAAAAAACTAAAGTGAATACTCCCAGACAATGAGAGTCACAACTCCGCTTACGAATATTTTTGATAATGCATTTCCAATCGCTCATGTTCCAATAATATTAGTAGCGGATGTGCTCCACCATAATATTTGCAGCTTAAAAGGTCACATGCTCAAGTAACATCAGTTAGCAATGATCATTTGTTTAATCAACATGTTAGTATCTGACTGATATCAAATTACTGTCAATAAATATTTATTTTGGGATGGTAAAATTGAATTAAAAAAATATATAAATTCTTCTCATAAATTTATTGCCAATATTAAAAAAAATACATTATTCAATAAAGTACAATGGAAACTTAATTTGGTATGTTCACATTTTAAAGCGTTTTAAACAATATTTTTACCTAATAAATTTTAAAATACTAATTTTTATTTTAAAATAACTGATGAATATTTTACAAGCTCTCAGATTACTCGGTTTATATAAGTTAAATAATTCTCATCATAAAAATATTAATAGCGCCTTAAAATATTAATTAATTGCGATGTCAAATATTAATTGATTGTATTGTGAAATGTTAGAACCAAAACCCATACCATCATAAACGTAACGGTCACTAAGAAAACGGTACACATAAAATTCATTCAAAGGAATTGTCATAGAGTCTTGTTCGGTGTTTGTTTTTATATGACAATTCATTCAAACACGCTTTACATATCACAAGGCCAATTATAGAAGAATTTCACCATACAAAGACTAAACTAAGAAAACATTATTTTTAAATTGAGACTTCATTCTATTTCGATTCAATATCTCCATATTAAACAAAACAAATAACTATTTAGAAGTGTTGATTGATGTTTAAGAAATTCTATGATTTATTTTACTTTGTGTATTAAATAATTCATTGATTATCAAATCAGTTCTAAACAAACCAAACAAAAGATCACACAACATATCATATTTAAATTTTTACAGTTCGGTATAATACGAAAAGAAAACTATTGATTCAAACAGCATCCATTAAAGATGATGGTCTTCATGTTGCTGACCACGGCGAAGTAAAACGGATGATTCGCGTTAAATATGATGGGCTTTACTGGTAAAGTTATCATAGCACAACACCCCTCCATCATAATGGCTACCAAAACAAAGAAATAATTTATTATTATTTATAATAATATAATATTTGAAATAAGGCACTTTGACAATGAATCAAATGAGCGAACATTGTTTAGTAAGGAGTTATTGAATCATGCTAACGATAATGCACATAACTAATGTTAGCATGCTAAAGCTAAATTTAGCTAAGTTTTACTTTTAGAGTGAATATCAAATTTTCGATGTTTAGTACGAAACTAATTTTTTTGATGACATGGATACTTACAGAATTGCGCAAAATTTAATTAAAAATATATCATGGTTATGTTTATGGCAATTAATATATTTGGAAGGAATACTATTAATGACTTTAGAATGTTTTGATAATTATTGGCGTATTGCATAGATTCAGGATGAACTGTCATTCAAACAGCATCCGCTAAAAACGATGGTCCTCTTATTCTCAAGCACGACGAAGTAAAACGGACGGTCAACGGTAAATAAGAACTTCTCTACACGTCGAACCTTCGGAGCGAATCCCATCGTCATACAACAAACTATTGAAACAAAAAATAATTGTGATATAATTAAGAAACTCAAACTCATTACAAGTTAGGAATCTTTTTGACTTACTTTGTTATTCTTTTTTTAACAGTGTCGAAGTTTAAAATTAACAATAAATTGTGAAACAAGTGTACGATAAGCATTTACATTACAAATTGAAGTATTGCTTTAAACAAATTATTTAAATATTCCGATTTAAAAAAATTATAACTACAAAATGTACCATTATTTTAATGTTTTGATTATATTCTGGTATATTTAACACAAAAACGATAACTATTTATTCATATAGCATCCGTTAAAGAGAATGCTGTTCTTGTCGTTGACCACGGCGAAGTAAAATGGATGATCGGCCGTAAATACAGGCTTTTTAGGTGGAGAAATCATAGCACAACATGCCACCATCATCATAGCTACCAAAAGAAAGAAATAGTTTGTTATTAGACATTGCGAAATAGCGGTAAATAGCGGTAGACAATTATAACGAAAAGTATCCGACCCAACCGGCGAAATAATATTAACAATAAATGAACACCATGACTACTATATAATTCTCAGTTGGTATGTGAATAACACGAATACACAGAGTGAGAATTATAAAGAAGACAGTTGAGGTACAGCATAGTTCATCAATTGCAGGTTTACATTTGACACGCATAGACGTAGTCTAAAACCAGATTTATAGCAGAAATAAATCCATACTAGTATTCAATGGAATCAACATATATGATCTACCATGAAACCATGGTAATACTAGTCGGTCATATGAGTGATAAGACAATATAGACAACACATCAACATGGTAAATATGGTGATAAATTAATACACCGTGCACAAGTTATATAACAGTATTATACGTTTCATCTATCATGTTCTGCGGAATCTAGGCATACAAAAAGTCCAATGTCCTCATTTAACATTCCATCACACTAGAAAGTGATTGATTTATTACCATAGTTACCGTATTGTAAGATCGCATGAAAAATCACAAATACATATGATACTAAATACGCAAATGATATTATAATTCTTTCAAAAAAGCATGCCGATTTCTTTGTCTTCTACTTCAATACACCATTTAATCAAACAAACTCTGATTGAAATCAACGAATAAAATATATTTCTGATCGTTAGTCGAAAATTCAATATGAAAATATTATACAATTTTTTTAAAAATTAGCAAGCTATTTTAAAAACTAAATCAAACTGAAATAAAAGCTGGTTTTTATATCAATTACATAATTCCCACCGCAATTATAAAACTATGATATATATACATATGACTATACTGCCATCAATAGTTTAATTTTTAATTTTGTCCAGAAAAAGTTTTTGTAAAACCAAAGCATACTGCAGTTAGCTTTTATAATAAACTATAGACAAAAATTAGCTATTTGTAAATATTTCATACATTAACAAAAAACAAATATCGTTATATTGCATTTATGCTGCCTTTTTTTTTCATATTCAACAATTCAGTTTTCCTAACAGGAAGAGATTTTTTAATATCCTAATATATTTCGACATCGTGTACCGTTGTATTCAGGGCTAAAGCTACAGAAACTTTCCGGTTAGCATAGTTGCAAGCGAGCGCGCCTAGCAATCCGGGGAATGCAGGTTTGATTCCCCATCTGTCGGATTTTTAAAATCTGAAAATACAGGACTGGATGCCCATTGGGTTGAGGAATTGTTTGACAAACAATTCTCGTGAAAAATAATCTGTCAAGACGTTTTCGCATTGCGGAGATCGATATACTCCACTATCGGAGTGGATATCTTCACACTGTTGTAGATCCATATGCTCCAATTTGGAAGCAAACACGGTATAAAAAAAAACTTATTTAATTTTTTTTTGTTAACTATATATTATTAATTGAATTACAAGAGTAAAACTAGCCCTTATTATATTACATATATTTTCAAACTAAGCCATTCACTGAAAGCATTGATTTATTTGCTTTGAAGATTTTCAGCTTTTCCTACAAATATGGATGTTTCAAAACCATCCATCATATGGACTTGAATGACATAATAGAATGGGTGGTCAACCACAAAGTTTTTTGACTTTGATGGCATATATCATCAATACATATACGTTAATATATTGAACTAAAATTCTCAAAAAAGAAAAAAAAAACATTATACCAATTTTGAATTTGCATTTCATGTAGCCAAAAATACTTGTAGCAATTTGACCATTAAAGAACAAAAAAAAATATCTGGTTTTTCTCCAGATAACTTTTTAAAAATATAATATTAACATTATTAATATTATTATAGTTTTAAGTCAAATTTCAATTATTTATTCTAAGCTATAATATATATGTATTCGACATTATGTACTGTTATAATCAGAGCCAGATTTACCATCGAACTAACTTAAAGAATTTAATGTTTTTTTTCAGAATTATATTTTAATAAAATGGGTTATACTGGGTATTTGATCGAGAATAAAACCACGTCTTATATAATACATTTTTCAAACTACATGGCTCATTTGCAGATATCGACTTATTTGCTTTGAAGATTTTCCACTTTTTCTACAAATATAATTGAATCGAAATCTACCTCCGTATTTACTTTAATGGCCATAATAGAACGGACGGTCAACCACAAAGATTTTTCGTTTAGATAGCTTCGTCATCACTTCAACGTGCGCGCACCTAAAAACTATTGTCACTATTGTCACTACAAAACTGAGCATGTAAACGTTAATATAATTAACTAAAATTCAAAACTCTTAAAAAAAAGCCAGCATGCCCCGATTTTGATTTTTGCTAAAATACATTTCTTACAGCCATATATAAAAATCAGTGAGTATGCAAATATTTTTTATATTAACGAGAACAATGTATTTTAATATTTCAATTTATCTGCTTTTTTATAGTAAAGAGCACAGTATTCAAAAATATAATATATGCAGCATCAATTTTACCAGATTTACATCAAGAGATTTTTTTTATATTGTATTTTGACATCATTTACCGTTATAATCAGGGCCAGATTTACGGGTTAAGGAATCTTAAAGAATTTAATGTTTTTTTCTGAATTGTATTTTAATATATTGAATTATTTGGGCCCCTGATATTATGCATTGCTTCTTCAAGAGTGAAACTGACCCTTATTATATCACATAATTATATTTTCAAGCTATGCGGTTCACTTAAAATTATCGACTTATTCGCTATGAAGATTGTCAACTTTTCCCACAAACACAGTTGAATCAAAATCATCCTCGATATGCACTTTAATAGCATAATAGAATGGATGATCAACCACAAACGTTTCTGGTGGTGATGTTCGCATTCTCCCCATTCTAAGTCGAACGTTCATACCTAAAAATAATAAAAACTATCATTTTTGCACAATATAAAAATGATACGTCGCAAAAATTTTCATTATTTATTATTACAAATATAAACTTGTAATGTTGATTTCTAAAAAGACGATTATCTGTGGTCCTTACAAAGAACCAAAAATTAGTTTTATAATCCTATATAAATCTATCTGTGATAAAACGTACTCGTAAGAGATTTCCAATTAGTCGATATGGAGATGAACTAAAGCAAAAGAAAGCATAATTATTTGTATATTAAATTATGTATTAAATATTTTAAAGCTTTTCCGACTCCTAGATGTCATCAATTAATCAAACCAACGTCATAACACCAAACAAGTATTACTCCCGTCTAGAAAATCGAATGAAATTTAAATTTCTTTCCCCCTTACAAGCAGTGGTGTAGTGGGGCCAGGGCGTCGTTTTTTTAGCATGGAACTTACTTTTCAAGTAAATTTAACAAATACTATGATATTAAGTGCTTGTTAACTAGCATTATGATCATTTTTTAGCCATTCGAATTATGAATTAACATTAAAACTATTTTCGTTGATATGATTAAAAAGGGAGGAGTGGGTTAAAATTAAATACTGCCCTGTAACTTTTTTATTAATAAGACTAAACCACTGCTTACAAGGATATGTACAAAACGCTGGTGTTGACTAGCAGTCGCAGGATTAGAGGTTATAAATTAAGGGCCCCATATCAGACTATGCCAATTCAAAAATAACAATAATTTATAAAAAAATTTTTTTGCTTTTATCTATATACGTGTTAACTAACTGTGGTGGTTAGATTTTCTATGTATTCCCTAAAGTAAGCAAAAGAAGTATTTTAACTTAAAAATTATTTGTTTATTATACTAAAAATTATACTAAAAAATATTTATTTTATAAAAAAAAAGATCTATCTTCATAATAGTGATATAAAATATTTTCAATCAACAAAGGCTTAATTCAATAATAATACTATTGACTGAAGGATGTTGATTTTATTTTAAGACATTTAAAGATAAGTTGGCATAGTATAATACAGATCACATTTGTTACGAATGTTAACGGAATATGTTTATTACGATTTTTTAATACGATCCAATCACCTCATATGGCTAGAAATGATTCAAAGCATTCAGTAAAAAATGCATCCATATCAATCCCTACACCCCCAATAGAGATTATAATCTCTTGGTCACCATTACTGTTGAAAACAAGAAATAAAAATGGGTGATCGGCATGGAAATCTATCTTCTTGGGAGGACGCAATCTTCGTCGAGATGTCGTTACCATCTTCTCTATGTCTGTGCAGAATAAATATTCAAGAAACGGTCAGAATATCGTCATTATTTTTAATTAATATTATTGTAAATCTGTACACTTTTATTAAAGTGTATTTTGTTATTTTCAGACATTATCTATACAAATTATGTGTAAGTATATGATAAAAATTAAATCCGTAATTTGAGTGTTATATGGCCAGCTTTAGGACCAAAAAGATGAAGCATTCAATATTTCAACCACAGACAACTATAATTTGTCTTCTGTACAAGGCTCACTTGTCAAATACAGTCTGTATATAAGACTCACATACCATATACAAAACGTGTGGGCCAATAGAAGATTTAGAAAAAAAAACATGATGTCGTGGGGGTTAAAATGATAAGCCACTTCACATCTCTATTTTCACTTGATATATACAAAAAGCTAATTGTAATAATAAAAACATTTAAATTCATGATTTCGACACCATCTGAACACAATCATTATTAGCGCTAAGTTGTGAACGATTTAGTGTCAAAATACTTTACTGAATAATGAATGATTTTATTACTTATATTAGTCGCCAGTCATTGTGGAGAAAAAATTAGTGCAAGATACGCATAACAGGTTCACATCTCTTGGCTAAATTAAAATTCACATCGACAATGCTTTTTAGAACGATCTTCAGAAATTTGAAATACGGTTTCACACTTTTAAGGTCCGAAGACTAGACGATGAGCGATCGTGACATTTAGTTTTTTTGTTACAAATAATACATTAACACATTTCTATAATCCAGAAAAAAGACATTTAAAAAAATACTGATTTTACAATGTTATATAATATAAAATTATTAATAATTTGTTTTTATTATAATATCACATAATAGTTCTAATTACAACTATTGTGGCATATGCGATATAAAAAAAATTACATATCTGAATATCTTATGTTAATTTTTAATCATGGAGCAACACTGAACATCAATACAGCAACAATGCATCTTGTTGAGATAAAATTCACCATAGACATCGTTATATAAATATTTTTCATTGTATTTTTCATAAACAATATTAACAAATGTTTTTGATATGGTAGAAAACAGGTTTGGTACAATTTCAATAATCAGCTGAACAATCATATTATAATATAGATTGTATATTTAACCAATATATATACTATAGATGATAAGAAATACCTAAATTATAGTATTGTTTATATTATTGAATTTTTAATCAATCAAATAAATATCCCTAATAATAATTAATCCATTCTATCATTAACTGTGGATATTTTTTTTATGCTGGCAAGTTATTGCTATTGACAATATTTCTACATCGTTTCCATTAATTATTTTGTACAATTAATACTGTCTTATTCCTTGGCGGATGACTATCATATTAAAATAATTACGAAGTGCTTTAAGTTTTTTCGAACTTATTTCAATAAATATGAAGATTGGTTTCGTCATTTTGGGCAGTTTCCACTCGGCCCAAATCTCAATATTTTATTTAAAACATGTGGAAAAGTATAGAGCATTGTATAATTATTTAAATATAATTAATAATAATACAGTAAATTAATATTGAGTGATGTATAAATATCGGCAACTTGATAAATATAATAGCTAAATCAGCATGTAAATATAAAACAAGCAGACTTGATATGTGTATATTAAAATATGTGAAAAGGTATAAACCACAGTGTTGTCAACACTCACTTAACTTGTGGATTTTTCAACTGCCGTTAATAGTTTTTCTACTACTTAACCATTACTTAAAAAAATAATAGTTTAATAATCATCATAACGTAACCTAATTTGACATGTTAATATATTATATGACATATATTTGTAATCATACGTTCCTTGTAGATTTTTTTATTTCTTTCGTCGTAACACGTTTGAAAACAAACAAAAGCAACGTCAAAAAAGCACAGATCATATAATGGGTTTTTATATATATAAAAAAGAGTAAATCACACAGCATGTAAATCATGTAGGAGTATTATTTATTTTGTCGTGAAGAATATATATAGAGAGAAAGCACAAGAAACATTTAGGCACACACACAATTTTACACTTTTCATAGTTCATTTTAAGATTCATTCAATTCATATTAGCGTTTTTTTAAATTAACTTTCTATCGTTGTCATGAGAAAATGTAACTCTCATGTATAATTGGCAATGATTTTTGGTTTTCAGATATGTACTGACACATTTCGTTAACCAAACACACTGTCTGTGAAAGAAACATAGATCTGTGACAATAACATGGTAAACATTTTACCATAAATAAACAAGCAAAAAAATGCTGTACCATTTTCATTATACCGGTATTTATTAATCCATATAAACAGTGTTGATTCTTTGTTTTAAGTCATGTAATCGATTATTTTTCAAATGAATTACGTTCTTTCATGTAATTGTTCTTTTACTGAACTACTCTACAAATATCTATTGGATGAATACATAG
Organism: Rhyacophila evoluta; assembly: GCA_022683975.1. Classification (NCBI taxonomy): domain Eukaryota; kingdom Metazoa; phylum Arthropoda; class Insecta; order Trichoptera; family Rhyacophilidae; genus Rhyacophila; species Rhyacophila evoluta. The sequence continues at coordinate 7,672 of JAGVSQ010002018.1, read as the reverse complement.
CAACTGTCGAAATTGGGAAAACCACCACCGTAATTAATTTAATTCAAACTATGAATAGTGAAAAATTAGATATTAACCCTTTCTCCGCTAACGCCATGGATACAATGACTATATTTCCGTCATTTAGTAAGCAAGGATGAAATTTGCCGGATAAGCCTGCGTTTTTTTTGTATTAAAAGCCTTAAATTGATTTGAAACATAGCAAAGTCACGCACCAAGCCGTTTTTTTTAAAAATCAAATGATATTGAATTTTGCGTAGATGAATAATGCCATAATTTTGTTATGGGTGCTCATGTTTGCATTGTTGAACATTCAACAATAATAGCTGTATGTACTAATACACGATTTATGTATTAAGCAAATATTTTATTGAAGCTTTGGTGCCTCATTTAGGGTGTATTTGTTTATTTTACGATGACATAAATTATTGGGATATTTTATTAATCATTCAGATGATTTGTAGGATGTTTGAAGGGTAATTTATGATTCGGATAAACATTGTAGCGTAGAAAAGGTTAATAAAGAGAAAACGGATTAGTTGAGAAAAACAAATTATGCGTGTACAAGATGATGTATGTAGATATTATTGTAATAATAATATAAACGGATATATAATAATTGTGACAAATATGACACTAAATTGACATGTCGCTATATCATAAAATAAACTTTATTAAATGACAACATTGTAAACATTATTTTAGTGGAATAATGCGTAATACTTTTAATGTTGACATTTAAAATTAATATTAAGAAAAATACACACACATGTAAAGTTTCCACATTTTTACTATATTCAGTGAATAAAATCTGTCATTTTCGATAAAAATATGGAAACAAAACGTAATTGCAATGTATCATTATTGATTTGAGTTGTCACTATAAAAACTCATTTTATGATATAGAGATAATACGACACGTCAACATATATAATTCTAACTTGTAAATGAATAAAATAAAACAATTATAGATAATTATGAATGAAAATAATGATATATTTAATATATATATTTATATAATAAATCCTAACTTTCTCTTTGTCAAATAGTGACAATCAGTGTAAAGAGTCCCTATCTGTCTATCATTTTTCATTAATTCTATAGATTTTTTTTCTTGAAACGGAATACAGTTATAATTAAAAACATGTTAAGAGAAATATTCTTGTTCAATGGAGTGCCTGGAAACTCAACTAAAAGCTGTTCATAAATTAGGGCACACAGTGTACAGCAGTATACAGGAAAATGAGGTGAAGTCAAAGAAAGATTGTGTACACTAATCTCAATATTACATGAAACAAACTTGAATATCTGTTTCTTCGGCCACTGTCAATTCAATGCCTAATGAAAAGATCTCCAACTGAAAAAACTGAAGAAATAAAAACACAATACTCACTTTCCAGGTGAGGTAGTGTATGATTATTTCATTCTGTATTTGACAATGTCCTATTCCCCTAATTATTCATATAAAAAAACAACCACTATACTTTTATAGTGCGGTGGTCATTTGCCTCATTTCAAAGTGAATACACAAATAATACAAGTATATCAAACGTAATAGTATTAAATAAGCTGGAGATTGAACCAAGAATTATCTACAATCTTTTTCAATAAAAATTCCATATTGGCCATGACAGTCTATAAATAATACATTATCGATGACTTTTAAGTAAAGAACATGTCGTTTTGACTTAGATTCATTTTCCTCCTACACGCTGAGTAAAGATTTGCTTTTTATCAAAGCATGCAAATTTGTCAAAGAGCTTACCGGTAGCAGCGGCGGCTTCAGCTCCTTGTTCATTGACTTCGATGAAGGCCTTCTGGACGGCTTCGGACACATACAGTTGTTCGTCATTTTCTAACAAGCCCTTGAGTTGCGCATTAGCTTCATCAAAGATACGGGCCATTCCCAACTGCAATAAAACAAATAATTAATATCTATTTACATCTCTCGATTATTGTTAATGTTTGTGGTAAGTATATATGTGTATAAATTAGGGCGATAATTCCTGCAACTATTTATACGAATCTTGTAGCAATAAATTTTTCAACCACAGCAGAGGGGCTGGTTTTCAGTCAATTGAGTAACGTCTTTAGCCAGACCTACACTTTAACATTTTATTTTAAGATAATGATCTTCAACTCCCGGTTTAAAATCAGTGTCATTATCGATCTGACTTGAGAAGTGCTTGCCCTTTATACTGTAACTCTACCAACTTCAGAAGTCAATTTTACAGATATTTGTATTTCCTCCTCTAAAGAGACTAACCTAACCCAACTAGACAGTGTGACTCACCTTGGGGAGAACTTTGTTAAGGTCGATGGTGGTTTCAATCTTGAACTTCGGGAGATCTACGGTAACTTCGACCTTCCTCATGCGTTGGAGCATTTCATTGAGGCTGGCTCCTCCGGCAAGCTTCTCTTCGATGGAGGCCAAACCTTCAATCTGGTTGGGGAGGACGATGACCATGGACATCTCGTTCTTCTCATAAGGCAGCTCAAGGATCTAAACGCAAATAAATTATTGGTTAATTATGTTATCTAAATATGATCATAATTTGCTTATTTCCACATGTAATAAATGCATAATCAATTCTTATGATTAACAATTATATAATGTTTTCTTTTAAAAAGATACAGCATATTCTTGAAAGCAATTTGTAAGAAGATTGTCTTAATGAGAAATAGAGGGCTTTAGACTTATCATTAAAAAGAAAGAGAAACTCTACCGAGCAAATACAACTCAAAAACAATAATTGGAAAAAGATCTCACCTTGGCGTCCCACTCAGGAATGTCAGCGTAGAAGAAATCGGTGGTCTTGTGCATCATATCGACTTGGGTCTTGTCCTTGCTGTTGAGGTGGAAGTCCATTTTCCTGGTGGCTTCGGGGCTGAATTTGTTTTGCCACAATCCCTATTTGAAAAATAACCGTTGGGTTACTTCTATTAGATACATAATCTTATATGGTTATTAACCTTGTTGTATAACAATATAATAAATGCAATTAAAGCAAAATTGTTTACAAAATGGTTTCAATAATTTTTAAACTAATAAAAAGAGTGGCTGTTAAAAACCTGACTAATCACACACGTTTGACAGAAGGATTGAAAGAAAACAATTATTACCTTGAAATAGATGGCGTTTACGAGGACTAGTCTGGTGTCAGCAGTGAGAGAGTCGGACTTGATCAGGTCCTTGATTTTTTTGTTGGTCTTGTCCTCAACCTGTTAGGAAAACAATATTTATAATTAACATCATAATTTCAAATAAGTGATTTATTCGAATTTTCTACATGAAAGGAACCAAATTTTATTTCTAGCTCTGTCCACTTATGTGGAACATATAAATCTCTACAATACAACATTTTTTCTTCTTCTTCATCAAGTCAATTAATAATTTTGAATGCATTGTAATTTTAGATCTAGATTTCACTTTGAGGCATACCCGGTATGTAGGTATACACAAAAATTTATAATATTCTAATAGTTTTGAATCTAAAACCTATTTCATTCATTCAACCAAAACAATATTTATGGTATTGTAAATTATTTTTATCATGAGGTATAATTTATGAAAACTTACCCATCCGTTGATGGTTTCGGCTGCTGCTGTGGATTTTGTGAAATCAATGTTTTCGGCTTCGGAATGGAAGATATCAACGGCGTTATCCTTGAATTCCTTGGCAAGAACGAAATGGGGTCCATCCTTGACGAAGATTTTGTTGGCAACATTCAAAGTCACTCCCTGGACGGAGTTCAACCTCTTCATAGCGGGCTTGAAAGCGGACTTGGTCTGTTGTTAGAAAAAAAAAATATCGTTATCATTCCAATAAATCAACTATGTTCGGAAATAGCAATCTTTTGAAAAACTATACATCTTAAACTTCATTTGTTTTACTTTTACTCTTTAATTTTTAATGGATTTATATCAACAAAAAAAATTATAATTCAGACTTACAAAGTTGGAGTTGGGAAGGTAAAGAGCTTTGTTGAGATCCACAAGGGTTTCGTCGGTGGCTCCCAGAGACAGCATAGCCAATACGATCTCCGCAGACAGAGGAGACATGATCAGATTCTTGCCGGGTTGTTCAGCTGCTGTATGCTGCACGCGTAAAATAAGACCATTAATTAATAAATATAATTACATGACCTTCGTGTTATAGTTATATATAACGAGCAATATTTTTTTCAGTGCCATATGAGAGGCAAAAACATAGTGAATTTTAATAACCAGGTCTTCATCAAGCACATATGCTTGTCAATCATAAATTTAGGGTCTAGCTACAAGATTCACATCTTATGTGACTACAATATAGATATGTATGCCTATTCTCAAATGAATTCATTTTGCAGACGGTCTATAATATTAGTTGACAGAATTAAGTTTTATTTTATTTTTCCAAATATACTGATTGCAAATCTTACTTTGTGTATTTCTTATATAAACCCCTATGATTTGTGTCATTGTGAAATAATAACATTAATCAATAACAACAGACACAATTCTTTTGTATTAAAACTAGGACCGGCATGTGAGGATATGTATTGGATGACGTTAATATGTTGGGCACCCTCGATCACTCATTTGAATGATTTCATTACGTCTCAGAGGGGAAGAGATTCTGAACAGTTGCACGCGTGACAGTGTATAAATGATATCTGCCTTGAAATGTCACCTTTCTGTTCCCGGTTTTCTTTTTCATTTCTTACACTTATTTTATATTATTTGACTTTTAATACAATCATATCAAAATGATTTTTATAGTTAATTATCATAATTTAGCCGGCAAATTTTGAATTTGAAACATACATTTTTAGCTGGATACTTGGAATCTGGCACCGTGGCTTTTGGCATAGTAAGGCGAACTAACTGTATATAATTGTAGGAAGTTGTATAATCACTATTTGTAATAAATATTTAATATTCAAGTCTGGATTGCTTACCTTGTAGAACTGGGCGGAGAATTGATTGATTGACTCCTTGAGGATAAGTGCCTCCTGTTGCTCCTGTTCACTCGCCATATCTGCTGGTTTGGATGCCACAAAGACAACAAAAGAAACGAAGAGGAATGCTAGAAATGAAAATAAAAAACGAAAATTATACTATGGTCGTGAAAAATAGTAATATAATATCTAACTGAGAAAGATCTATACTATAAAACAGAAAATATTGTGTGGATGTCTGCCACAAGAGCTTCTCCCAAGCAGTAAACAGTAGCGTCATAAAATTTTTAGACATTATTTTGACTGCCTTTTCTAAGTCAACTGTTTTATTTTCAACATTTAACATCATCACGGATGATTAATAAATGACGAAAAATATTTTATGCAGCCAAGTATGAAAACAAATTTGTAAGAAACGGGTGTATAAATTTTGAGTTTGAATTAATCCCAGACAAAGCCAGATAATAAATCTAGTTTTCTATAAAACTATAATTTAATGTAATGAGCTATGTCGCATTAGTGGTTGTACGGGTAAAAATGCATGGTTTGGTATCAGAAATTACCGGTTAAAATCTACTAGCCATATATTTTTTTTTAATCTAAAGACCTAAAATTCGGTGACCGATAGGTGATTGGGTAGCAATCAATCTTCATGAAAATATTAAAAAAACGAAAACTATATTATAACTGAAAATACTGAACCAAATGCTATAAAATTTACCAAAATTCTGTGTCGCCGTTAGTTCGGGAATATTACCCATGTGGGTTAGAGAGACCCTTTTAAAGGGGCAACTAACTTTGAATCTGAATGAAGATGGAATGCAGAAAGACCATGAGTTTCATAGTTGGATAGTATTAGAAGATTGAAAATCTGCTTAAGGAAATCCAAATACACCTCAGGTTATTGATTTATGACGATAAAAAGTATTGAAAAGTCTGGAAGCTTTGTTTGAGAAAATACTTGAAGTTTACTAAGTTAAAATCAATACCTGTATTGAATGAACAGTTCGTATAATTGCTGTGATAAGGAAATTGGAGTGTATAATTGATTTCTAATAATATGCCATGAAGTACTTTTTAAAAAGATAAAAAGTTCATTAATATAATGAATAATGGATGTATGTCATTGCTATTTCAAATAATAACATATTAATCATACATGAAGCAATGTGTATGTGGCATTTAATGAAAACATGTGATTAATAATGACTCAAATGCTTGTGAAATAATTGTTTTTTATTATATTGCCAAGTAAATGTACAAATATGTAGGGAATTTTAGTAAAAATATGTGTTACATACAATTGTAAATAAACTAATGACATCTCTCTACGTGGTTACTTTGATGATTTATAAACATTCTACATCATAAAAAGTTTCCTGAGTGACAAAACCAGTTTTAATACCTAGAATGAAATCTGTAGATGTAAAAGCTTTATTATTATTCTAATAATTGAATAAACAATTAACAGCAGACAAAACTTCTGCTGCAGTGAATTGGAGGAAACAAATAACATCATCAAGAATAACTTCATATTTAAAGTGAAAAATTCTTTAAGTTGGTTTGGTAATTACTCAAACTGATTTGACAGTTTCAGCTTAGTTTTGATAATGGACCATCTTCTGGTTTTTTTTAAATATATAGATCACACAATGAATAAGACGGTCTCGTCAAAGCTTGACTTTAATTGGATATAGTCAGAGTAGGAGTTATGTGCATTGGTGGGCTCGCAATTTAAAATCTTGGAAAGCTGCTTTGGAACATTTATGGCAGTTTAAAGAGTATTTTATGTTCATCATGCCACAATATATCTTCACACAATGCGTGTAGAGATGTAACAGATGATAGAGGGGTAGATAGATAAAATTAATTATACCAAATATGCATTACCTACAAAACAAACATGATGGTAAAACCATGTTAAATATACAGACAAGCCAAGCATATGTCGTAAAACTTTCCTGATATTTGAGGTTATTGGTGTCTAGAAAATTTGTTGGACATTTTTTTTAGAATCATAGAATAATGTACAGTCTACAACCAACAGTGTCTTATCAAATAAATATGTTAAATACTTTTATTTTATTTGAAACTCGTGGAATACATTATGTATTTACAATCTACATTGCGTAATCAATGAAGATAGGGATGCTAACATGACCTGGAAAAATTAGTATAGATTAGCTACCGACAGGAATTCTTGGAGTGACTGTGGCATCTGTGTGCTACATTTTAGGAGAAGAGTTTATTAATATTTCCACATAAAATAATCGCACCCCACACAAAATGAATTTTAATATTGCGCAATCTCTGGTACATTCCAAACACATGACTAATGTAATTCTAGCATTTAAAATTTATAAGCAGACAACCATATACAGATTATCAATAGTAAAATGTAAATCTGTATTGAATATGCCGCAGTGTAGATTATTTATCATTATGCCACAAAATTGAATAATAAAAATTGTAGCTTCAAATGGCATAGTCGCTGTTTATGGCGAAGTAATTTAAGTTGAAACTCAAGTAAAAATGAACAAAACATTTGTAGCATATGAACATTGACTATGTGAATTCGTGGAGATTTATTATTAAAGATAAACACATAAACCACAGTCTAATTTTTTGTTTATTAACACTTGGCCTGCGGGAACCGTAATATTACGTGATTGTGTCCTCCAGCGGTTATCTGCCAGACTCAGAACGTTCCGTGCCTCATATTTTAAATATT
>JAGVSQ010002017.1:10751-26376 GCA_022683975.1 Rhyacophila evoluta | reverse complement strand
GTGTTGTTAATGTATTAAACTTATAATTTGTGATATTACAACATGTATAAAGTAAGTAAATAAAAAATCAATTCGAAAGTGTAATTAATTGGATACCACGAATTTGTAACTGGGTTCATTTACCCTCGCCTATTTGGTGGTCTCTGTCTCTATCATTCTTTACTTGCCTCAGTTTGTTTAAAAACAATTATTTTTCTCTCTTGGTGTTTGCATGGGGGTGCTCTGTGTTTAACGGATGTGTGCACAGCAGAACTTACACATTGTATTCGATCGTCGTTAGGATGTGTGAATTTTTCACTCCCCAAATTTTACGGTTCGTGTTTGTTCAAACAACATTATGTTATGTTACATTTCATTCAAAAACACACCACCTACATTTTCAATCTAAAAAAAGTCTCCAAAAACCGTATTAAATATTTATATATTCAAAAAATATAACCTCATAATTTTCTCATTAATTTTATAGCGTTTTTATATACAAATTAGCATTATTTTTTTATTTCAATTATTCTTTCGACCCAGTAAAACGTATTTTTAAAATACAACACAAAGTAAGAACTAATTACGTTAATTATTCCATACGAACTTATCGACTTTTTATTTTAAAATGACTGCGCCAAATTTTTAACGTATCAGGGCAACATGCTTTAGTTCTAGTACACGAAAAGTGAATAAATTACAACAGTACTCTAGCTGGTAACATTACGGAATTAATAACTTGGAGGTTTTCACTTAAATTTCTCGGGGATTTCCCTTGTATTTTATTCGACTTTGTCAGGCAATCAATTACGAAGCAGAATTTGATCTTTCTAAGTTTTAATATTGCGTCTCAGTATTAGTTTCTATGCACTGTGCACTCACTCTACCCAAATTCCATTCCATCCACCACGCCTTGATGACATTTGGAAATATTTCTGAGCACTTGATACTTCTTGTACCATTAATAACAGTTTTTTATCGCCGATTTGCAAATTTAAATTCGTTTTTTTTTATATTATTTTTAATGCTAGCAACTATCACCAAATTGCATACTGTATTTCTTATCGCTAATGAATAATCAATCAAAACCTTGCCCAAACTTTGTTGACTGTATATTACTCACAACGTCAACTAAAAACACATAATTACCCCTCTACTTCAATACTAAATTAGTATATATTTTAAACTAAATAAGACAATAATACATCACTTTATCTCTTTTATCATTTGCTTTCCTAATACTTTCATTATAATTATTTTTAAATTGTGTTAAATGGACCTTTATGTTTCCAAGTTTGGAGAAGAATATTAGCATAAGACGGAAGACCAGTTAGTCGTCGCTTGGGAAAGTTGAAAGCATGGTCATCTTTATGAATAATTTACCAATTTTACATGATCTCCTGTTCACAGGTATCCTGCTCGGGGTTGTTCGAGCTACGACTGAAGACCTTCACGAACGCCCTGGGGCGGGGGCGGGGCGGCGCTTGTTGCGCAGGCGGGCCCGCCCCCCAATCAACTCCGACTACCCCCTGCGCACTACCCTGCAGGACCAGGTTCAGGGTCTGTCTCAAGCACTACCAAGCGAACATAGATACGACGTCGCCTTGCACGTTCGGCGATGTCACCACCCCGGTGCTGGGCGACAACTCCATCGACCTGCAGGAGACTGGCGTCGAGGGTTTTATCAATCCGATTCGGTTTCCCTTCGATTTCACCTGGCCGGTAAGTGTCACCTTCAACAATACATTTTTTTTAAACCATGTTCGCTCCCAACTTGAAGCATATGGATCTACCTACACAGGTAGAAGATATCCACTCCGAAAAAATAGTATATGGATCTCCGCAATATGAAAACAAGACATTCAAAATTCACGAGAATTGTTTGTCAGACAATTACTCAGTACAACGAGCATCCATTCTTAAAATCCGACAGATGGGGATTCAAACGCGCATCCTCCGGATTGATAGACGCGCATGCTACCAAATACACCTTCTGACTATATTAGCTTATAATTGAGGACAAAATTGCTCAATTATCTATGGCCAGACATCTTATATTAAATAGGAAGAAACAAATTTATAATCTTCGTCGATTCTTCTTGTATACAACATTCGAGGAAATACGGCAGATGGTTTTCACCAATATGTTTTTTTCTCCCGGATATATCTGTGAGGTGTTTGTTACGTCAATATTGCCATCCCCTGCTCTTTGGCTTAATTTCACCCCCTCGTCGCGCAAAGTCCGTGGCAGATGGCTCTCGTCTCGCTCTCTTGGATCTTTACCTTACCGTTGCTGGCTTTGTTTTGGGAAAAAACATATCCAACCACTCATGACTGCACTTCCTTCTTGTCATGTCAACTGCATCGGTGTACTTTACAAAATAGAAATTGTCAACTTGAAGTTCTCTTTACTAGTAAGCAAACTTTCACACTTATTTTAAATAAACATTATAAAAATATTGCTAACAATTAAAAGCTCTTCTGCTGTTGAAGGTTGGACGTCATCAGTATTATTTCTAATATTACTACAATATTGCGGTTCTAATCTTTGGTATCTTCCTTACGACGAATGAAGATTATTTGACCATGAAACTACTTCCATTTAAAAGCTTTTTATGGCCTCTTTCTCGTAATGTATACATGTTTTTAATATAAGAATTATACATAATTGAAATCATTTCAAGTTACTTGTCTCGTATAATTAACAAATTAGCTCTGATCACCGGTGGATATTTAGTGAGCGGATATATGTTTTTTTTATCCATCCCGAAAGCGGCCGCATGGCAGCTGTCAAACGGAACTGAACCTTCGGGCTTCACTCGCAACCTTTTTGTCAGGAAAAGGATTAACCTGTCAAATTGATTTGGCCATACGGTATAAATCCGCATACAACTGTTGCCCTGTACATCCCTTTTTCGGCTAGCTTGCAAATCGTCTACAATTTTGGAAGACTGACAGATGGATGTCTGTCATCAATTTGACAAACGATTAACAAATCAGCAATGACGGAATTTTTACCAGAATAAATACTTCAATATTTTTAACTGCAGTTCTAACCTGAATTCAAACACTTCAATAAAATCAAATTTTAGAAGTTTGTCTTAAAAAATGTAGTTTTTATCAGGCCAATGCAATTCAATAAAAATCATTCGTGATCACACCAGTTCTGTTAATTTAATACTCGGTATACTTTCACAATTTCGCGTCGATTTTAGCGTAAAATTTCCGAGTCATTATTAATATTTCTCACCTAGAAATAAATTGTATCATGACTAAAAAGTAGACCGTACTTGAAAAATAACTCTGGTGTACCAAATAGATCAGTTATAAGTCCACGGAATACAATGCCGAACCATACAAAGGTTGAATGTAACTTAAAACCGGCGTGAAGTTTATTAAAACACTTTCATTCCGAATATATCAACTAACCTCACAAAAACCACTTCTCAAATTGAAGTCATTTATTTTTTTAAATCAAGTCATACAAATTCATTACCTTTTTACTTACGACAATTCTCTCCGTCTAAGCCTTCTACGTTTTTCAGTCACATACAAACCATCGTTATTTTATAACACGTATATCGTTCGGGGTCATGTTGTTTGATCATATTTCGTTGGCCAATATTTACCCCCATGAAAAAGCTTCGTGAAATACTGAAGTATTTTACAAACATATCGACCGGTCTTTGAATAGGCAACAGGTTTTCATGCGCTCTCATTTTTTAAATATATTACATTATATATTAACATTATACAATAATTAATTGGCTAATTGCCATGGGGAATATACATCAAAGCGTATAGTAAATTAGTAGGATTCTCGAGCAAGTAAATGCATTGTTTCTTCTTGTATTAATCATTTTACGAGACGGATCCCTTGTTATTGTAATACACATTGGATGACTGTATAAATCGCACAGTTTTTCCTCCACATTGTACTAGTCTCTTGCTAAGTACATCTTTATGATAAACACTCATTGTTTAAAATGTAATTTATCGGTGAAAAGTTCACTTAAGTCAGACGGCTGGCTCTTTTGTGCCATTATAATTCATTGTTTATGTAATAAAATATAGATAAAGCGGTAAATTTCTTACTTTTGTATATACAACAGTAATACATTTCTCATGTTAACTTGTTTTTCCGTCTATAGACACACTTAGGAATTAATAACTACACAGAAAAACCATCGTTTAAATATGTTTATACAATCAATGATTCAGTCACTTGATTAGAATAATTATCCAGCCTATTTTTAATATTTTAATGTAATTTACACATGTAAAACAATGGTTTTTTTCGTGTTATTTGTATATATCCGAACACACCACACCTCTTTAAACGTTAGGTTATTGTACTGTCGCGTGCTAAGCTTGCTTGAATGCATATCAATTTTGTGTGTATGGATAACGATTATTTTTGGCATACATTTATATTATAACATTTAACCCTGTATAGTTTAATATTTCTTGGAAAAAATGCACAAATATATCGCATATTTTCTTTTACATGACGTATTCTCCACGCAGTATTTAGACTTTCTTTTTTAAAGTATCTTCACGTGTTTACTGAAGCTTGTTAATTATAAATATTTACAATAAGCGCTGAATATAACATCGCCAGTAATCACAGCATTTATCCGAACATACATGCAATAGACTGTTTGCAAAATCAATTTTACATTTTTCTACGCAAAATTTCACAGGTATAAACGATTGAAATACTGCACGTTAAACAAACACGGTGAGATGAAACATGTTTACCTAAACTGTATCGATATACATTTTTCCTTCTCGTCTCATTTGTTTACTTGCCCAATCTTATGTGCCCCCTCTGCAAACAATTCGGAAACGCTATCCATATCCGCTTTTAAATGGGAATATTTCTTACATAAGCAGTCTCGTGATTGTACAGATGTTTCCTCGGGAGCGAATGTAATCCGAGACGTGTGGGATGATTCGCATATAGGGATGACCAGACAGTAGCCCTTATACAAATAAGTTTCAATAACTCAAGAAATCCTACGTATTCGACTATCTTCAACGATTAGAATTTTCTAAATCATATTATTATCAATTATTCAAATATTTCAACCAATAATCAGTCTCCTTTAAATTCATTTTAACATAAATACAACTAGATACAAAATACTGCATTTTTTTTTGAAAAATAAAACATATTAATTATAAAAAAAATAAAATGTATATGTCTGTCCGTCACAAGCACTCAACCAAAACGGTGAATATTAGCAACGTGAAATTTTCACATATTATTTAAGTTACTGTTTCTAGGTTAACTGTTTTACTTTCAATCTTCAATATTATTATTGATGATCACCAAGGAACTAAAAAGATATGCAGCTGATTGTTAAAATAGATTCGTTATAATTGTTATAAAAAAATATTTTTGAGTCTATCCCAGTCAGAGTCGATAATAATATAAAATCGACAGTGGCTTTTGTATTGGATGGCGAAGGTATATCATCTTTTCTTCGTAAATATTCATTATTCTTTCTTGGACGGAGTCATCTACAGATAACGACTTCGTCACAATTTTCGTTTGGTTTCAGGCGTGGAGAATGTTTGTGTTTTTTGTTGTTATCGTCGAGACAACGGTTGACACAAAAAACAATTTTCACACGCCGTGATCGCGGTCCTCAGTATAACGGCAAATCAGCCCAACGTGCGTGGCTCGCTTCATCCTAATTAAACCCATGCAGTCTCTTAAATAAACATTTCCAATACCAACAGCATTTAATTTAAGAAATCTCTTTCAAAAGCTTACGTTTATGCAATCAAAACTTTTTAAGATATCTATTAATTTAAAAGAAACAATACCATATCTACTCTAAAAATGAAGCACGGTGTTACGATGAATCTCCGCATATCAATAGCTTAGTTGTATCAATCAAGTGATCAAACTATTGGACATTTAATCCTGCAACTGTATTATTTAAACTCACAACCACCAAAAAAAATTCAAAATCTTACGGCAAACGAGGTCTCTTCTCGACAAGGCTAGATATTAACAGGGTGTAATTAGAATATGAACCACGCACATTCTAGTGCACGCTAATCAAGGTCATGGAAAGCTACCCCTGGGACACTTCCGGCATTTATAAATAGCGCCGCACGTTCGTTACGCCACGGTATACGCCCGCACTGAGAGTGTGGAAACGTGGCTAAAAACTAACTATATCTCGTATATACGATAATAATCTACTTATTTCTCTATTAGGCAGCGTGGGATTATGTATCTATTTCACTACGCACTGAATTATTTCCATATTAAAATAATTATTATTCATATATATTCATTTGGTTACCCATAATTACCGTACAAAAAAAGTTCGGTTTTGTCAACATTATAAATGGTCAACTCTCAACAATAACAATTTGTTATTTTTTAATTGTTTCTAAAGGCTGTGTTAAATTTGATTAAGGATTGTACAATGTTTCCTGGTGTGTACTTATCGTATTTTGCGTAGACGTCGCAAATCCGTTACAGCCTCCGACGTCGCGACGGCCAGTGCCGGAAGTGACATCGCTAGCCTTCCGCTTGGCGCCGCGTCAAACGATCTCGTTGTCTCGCTCAAAATGTCACACGAAACTAACACAGTGGAGTTCTAAAAATAATCCATAGACCGCGAGTGCATCTATAAAATTGGAATCGTAGTGCGTGCATTGTTTGTATAATAAATGAGACTAAAGACACTTACATAACTGCCGCAACTCGTAACATATATTATAACACACTTACAACTTTACTGACCATAAACAATAAAACAAAACAACTCTTCAATACATTAAAAACTATACAATAAATCCTACAACTGGCAACACATCCAATTTGAACGATTCAATTTTTACTGACTGAATGACAATATTATTTATTTCTTCTTCTTCCATATCCGCTCCCGAAGTGGAGCATATGGACACCACGTGACACGTCCAGGAATCCCTGTCGCCCGCCAGTTTTATTGCTATCTATTATTTATTTAAATTCTACAATATACGTAATATCAAATTACTTCTGAAGATTGTTTAAAAAAAAACAAATTCTCAGTAATGTGTCGATAGCTATTTCGATTGTCACAGTCAATTAGCATAGCTTAGCATGTATTTTTGTAAAAATTACCCCTTCGGATGTGTATTTATATGAATGTTCCCAACGCGGAAAAGTATTTACACAGATTGTTTTTCATTTTTAATTCTTTATGCAGCTTCGAATTTGAACTAACGAAGTCCATCCTCTAAACTTCCACAATTAGTAACTAGAAAACCGAACCAACACTATAATATCTAAGCTAAAGTTTGTACAAAATACCTTATATTAAAAACTACTAATTTTAAATAAATTCACCATAATAAATTGTATTTTATTTAAAATATTTGTAATTTTTACAGTCTGATTAAATCTATCGATGTATCAGGGTCTCATGAAACAGAACGGATGCTTATTTGTAGATTGAATACAATGAGAGATGTAACAAATGGCGTGATATTATTTAGGTTTTCTCACCGTCAGATGTCACTAAATCATACCAATTTTAAACTTGAACATGCTCGCGTGTTTTAGGTCTTTATAATTGATACGTGCAATTATATTGTCCGCCATTTCGAAGACATCTTGACTGTTTAATTGCCCCGAATCGTTAGCTGCAGACAAGCCGTGCCATCTGTCGGAATCATCCTTAACTTCTTCCGGTCATCTAAAAAAATGGCTAGCAAAAACCGATCGCGTTTCTCGACCCAATATACACAATGTAAACATAATTGATTGCCCAGGTTTTTAAATATCTATTTTTGCGTTCAAAAAAGAAAACAATAAATTATACAATTCAATTCATTCGGACGTAAAGCATCGGTAGACAATACGCAGATTTATTTATTTTATACATGTTGTAACATTATAATTTAATACATCAACAACATGGTTATGACAAACATATTGAAATACAAAAAAGAGTAAACAAAGAATTAATATAATATATATACAGAAGGAAGAAGAGAGTTTCTACCACGTAAGTTAGACAAATCCTATTCTAATAATGTATACAATAGCATCCATCTAAACTCACTCTCAAATAGGTGGAATGTATCAATATCCGAGGCAATCTTGTTAGACATCACCATTGCTATCCGCATTGGCATGTCTACTGGCAGAATAGTCCTGCATTTAGAATTTAGATGATACTCGTACAATAATCGCCGATTTCGTTCTCTTTTATCTGTGTAAAAATATACGCTTTGGTTAAGCTATGTTTTCAATAATACACGTCGTTTGACAATGCGCAAATAATACTCACGCAATTGCCAACTCCTTTCTCTTTTGATATTCGCATGAATGAATGCTTCGGCTGCAGTCAGCACTATATTTTTTATAATACGCATTTAGAATTAATTAATTTATAATTCTCTTTATAACCAGTATGCGACGTGCTTTATATGACAAAACCGTACACATTAACATGTTCATAGATATTTCCAAGAATGTAAACGGTCAAATATTTTGAGTTTACATCCCAGGAGAGTACTGTAACAATTCGCCATTTTTCCAGACACTAATCTCTTTGGTTCATTTAAAAAAATAAACACGTTCATTATTTTCAACGTGCTTTTTTTTTTTGCTTGAAAAGTTACATTCCATCGATCATGTCGTTAGCAATGATGAACGGTATTTTCCCGGAACTGTCCTCAAAATTTACGACCTTCTGTTACAGTTTTATTGCCCTTCTTCTACCTACCCCTGAAGACACTTAGTCAGTACAGATTCCTTATATTTCAGTAATGAAAAGCTTCTGGTCATAAAATAATAAATAAAACATTAAATTTTTCTTTTGTAACAGATCAGTAGCAGTTTGTTTGTATTATCTCTTTTAAATAATAGAGTGACGAAGTCATGAAAATCATGAAAATACTAAAAACGATCTTCAGAAAAAAATACAATAGAGTTAAAAGACTTGATGATTATATGACTCGTCATAAATAAATCATTATTCAATAAGATCTGAATCGTTCACCTTTATTGCGTTGATAATTCGAGTTTTTCTCACTTACAAATTAACAATTCGTCGTGGATTATTGATTTCCAGGTAGCTCACTCGAATAGCATTGTTTTTTTACGAAGGCATACAATAACGATGATTTGTGACAATCAATTACTGTCGTTAAAATTTACCAACCATAGCTCAAGAGATGTTTGTAAGACAATCCGAAAAAAAACGATTTCACTAAATGATTCAGTCATAAATAGACCCAACACAACGTTCTTGATAGATTAAACAATTCCCAAACCGATAGCGTATAGTACAAAGTAGACTTATTTCATTACACCATATGCATACCCTGTATTAATTTGACAATCAAAGTTACTTAACAATATCAAAAAAACGTCCCAAGAAAATTCGGCAAAATATAATTCTACTACATACCTTGAATTCAGATCTATCAAAAGCGTGTTGTTCGTAAGCAGTTCTACGAATACATCGTTTAAAATGTGTTATTTTACATCAAATAGTAAAATTTTCGAAAATGAACCAAAGTTTAAAGTTTAAGTCATCAGTGTGAATTCTAGCCACTATCTCACGTACTAAATTTCATTTATAATACAACAAGAAAATTGTGTAAAAATCACACGTCTTCAAAGCGCGTGTCTCGTTAAAACACATAGATGTTAATCATATCGTCCGTAATGATGTTATCAAGAATAAACAGTAGCCTAAAGGGTCCTTAGCTTAACATTAAGGTAGACTGATGTAATAATATAATCTATTTTCTTACCTTATTTACAAGACTGTATTTAATATTCTAAACCCACTTAGGTTAAGCTCATTACACACAAACATGCATAATAAATATAAATATATATCATATGTTAAGTGTATAATAATCGATGATAACAAGGATATTTTGCTTGCAATATTTAAATTTAGGTATAAATTTAATAATAAACGCTAATGGTAATAAACGGTAATAAACGCTCTATTTTGTAAAATTGAGCGTTGCGTTGTTTCCTTTCCACAGTCAATATGTTCCATTTGCAGAACGGACATATTTTTAAAAAATGCTGATAAATATCCCGTATTTAAGAGCTTTAAATAGTTAGCTTTTACTTTTGTTGTATTGATCGTTTTGCAAAAAAAAGGATTGAATATAAATAAATACAAAATCATTTCCAGGTATTTTTATTGTAGCTTTAAAAATACCTCTTGGTTTTTATGCGTATCATATTCCGTTGATCCTTCTCTCGAGTTTAGACAGAGTGGTCGGCGTTCGCTTTCCCATATAAGATATAGGTGCCTTCATACGGTTTGAATGAAATTAATTAAATTTGTCAAAGTCGTATATCTCTCGGAAGGTGGGAATAGCTTATCTCTTCACCGAGTCTGTCGGCTGTATTAGATTTCGTCGACATGGTCACTGCGCACGCGTGATAGATGACACAAACATCGCCGGATTTTTATACTGGACCTTCAACCTACACAGTATGATACTTCCAACTAGAAAAATAATATTAAAAAAACTCACACACCTTCAAAAAGAATTCGCACTAACACATCCAAAGCGTAACCACAGACAAAATTATCAACATTAATAAACGACGTTCAAAATACTTGATCCGAATTGCGCCGTATACCGTGGCATAACAAACATAAGCGGCAGAATCTTCTCTAGCCCGTGATACCGTCTTCACCTGATAGAAAGACCAATTTTTAAAAATCTGTATCAATTTGAGCATTGCGTATTTAATATTTTATCACGGGATATTCCCGTCTTATAAAGTAAACTGTTTCTCGATAATAGAGCTCCGGGATACGCCTAAATAAGATGCGTTGTAAGATAGGGTCAGATAGATGGTAGGGAATTTCGGTACGTTTAAATTAATATAGTTCAATTATTTCTGTATTTGTACCAAAAATATCCGCAAAAAACTTATTTGTATTTAATAATACTAATAGTCTGTTGCAATAGTACGATTTTTTATAACCAATATAGCAATTTAGTTGTAGTTGTCTATTATAAATAATAGTTTGGTTTAATTAATCTGGGAATTCGACACAATCTCGACAACCAGTTGTCAATTAACTTTCTCTTTTGGCTAATGGAAATTAATTCAATTTGGTACTGATTGATAAACAATTTCGCGATCTATATCATCCATAGACAAAAGATTGTTGCTGTTCATTTGTCTGTGACTAATGTATTCGTCGCCATGTTGAAACGAATGATCGAAAATGTTTCGAAACACCGACTGCAGTAATTCACCCATTGCATAGTTCATTTTGTAAGTCGAGATCAGTATTAGACATTTAATGGAATCCGATATCTTTTTACCTAGTATGATTATCATCGTGAACGTTTAGGATAATATGACGGTGTAAAAAGACCTAAAGTTTCCCAGGATAAGTCAATACACCACGAAACACGTAGTGCAAGTATTGGCCTGTATTTAAAATACGTGATTTGAAAACAATACTTAAATAAAGTCACGTGGTAAGCAAATCTACACTGTATTATGTCAAACTTCTCACAGGTGATATGGAGGTAAACATGCGCGTTTCCATGCCTGATAATCGAGGTTCTAATTCCATAACTGGGATTAAAGGATTAAATTGAAAACCAAGACTGGATACCCAATGAGTTAAACATCTAACTAAGATCTATTTGTTCAATATTTGAAGTAGAAATTCATATGTTCAAATTTTGGAGTGAATACTATAAAGATTTTTACTATTAAAGATACTATTAAAGAGTGTTTTTAACCGTATGCACGCGAACAACTGGTGAATCGGGCAATGACGTGCCCTGTACGCGAACGACTCACCCGTGAGTCGGGACAATGTCTCTTACTAAAGGTACAATATTCTAGATCTGAAAAATGTTTTCGATATAAACTCATTAACTTATTAACGCATACGCATGACAATGACACATATGATGCTAGGTCACCAAGTCAAATTATTTTTCTTGTTCGTTTTAATATCTCGAAAATCTCTGGCGTACATGGCAAGATCATATACATCGCGACTGGTAGTTAAAGAGTTAATTTGGAGATTTGTATTTGCGAGTTAAAAACAACTATGTAATGAATATTTTCTCGCTGATTTATTAATCTTTGGTATTTTGAATTCTCGGAAGACGGTAGCCATTATTTATCGCAAATAAGCCAAACGGTTGGAATAATCAACACGGGAATATTGTGGACATCCAAGATTATCACTGATACCGAGCAAACATCGGGAGACAACCTTCTTAAATCTGCAAAGTGGACGGCAACACGTCGGGTATTCTTAACACATGTACAAGCTCGGTATGTTGGTACGACTGGTTTCCTCTTCGCCGCGGATGCATAAATGTCTCAGGTGTTTTACTCCACCTGTCTGTCGCACTGGAAGATGCATCTCCAGTCGGGAATTCGAGATCCCGTACCGCGATAAATACGATGGGTTTTTATTTCCACTCTTGGTATTTCATGTGTTTTTTTTCGTATACCTTTTTGACAACTTCGCCCTCTTCTGTCCTACTCTTCGTATCTCCCCTCTCATTTGAGTATTTATATCTCTCTTGGAGCTTAATTCTCGAACCTGTCGCTTGTCATGTCCCTCGAATTTCTCGGTTTATCCTGATGCAACTTAAATTATTTTTATTTACTGTCAAACTTTACCATAATTTAAACTAAAATTCATTCTTACTAAACTAAAAACATTCCCTTTTTTATGCCAACATAAACACACTTCTCTCGTACGACTTAAACTAGTTCAATCAAATGATATTATTAAATGTAATTTTATGCTTTATTTGTCACGGTATTCATATCAACAAAAACGATCTAACACTTCTAGAGCCGCCCCGTGCTAATGTGCAGATTGTGCACCGCGCGTTTAAGTTTGATGGGCGCCGTTTTATATATATTTCATCATTATGTTCTACGTCAATAATACATGCCTGTAACTATCCTGATATTAATTTAACATGCTATTTAATTTATGTGATGGAAGTCCTTTTTTATGGTCGCAAATTCAACAAGCCATCCTATTTTCAAACATAAACCCCAAAATAAAATTCTGATTCAGTATTTTCATCTTAGATGCTTTTAACATAACGTACACATTGTGATTATTCTGAAAAAATTAAGGTGTATGTTCTTTTTCCTGTCCATATTCGAATTACAGATGTCGTCAAACCAATTCGGTATTATTAATTATATTAATTTCAACAGTACTAGTAGGAGTAGTGTTCTTTTAGATGTGTCTTATAATGAAGAATAACTGGTATAATTTCCACGTTAAATAATCACTCTTATGTCAGACGATGAGTTATATTCTGGGGTTCTGTTGGCGTAAAAATCGGAGCGAATATTTCTTTGGTCTGATGCAAACGTTCGCACCTAAATTTCCAAACGCCCGCCTTGATCATTGCGGCGTTTATTATTGCCCAACTTGCACAAAGTATACAATGCACTTTTATATCATTGTATTATTTAAATTGCATTTGCATGGCTCAATTGCGTCTCTCGTTTTGATGCGCTCTCATGATATGAATGCATTTCGCGAATAATAAACTGTAAAAATGCACCTGATTGTGGTTCGACTCCGCATTAATCATGAATTGGTTCACACGACTCGCGAATGCCACGGGCGCACGCCTTTCATTCCGACTTCATTGCTGTCTTTTGTCTGCCAATGTTTGAAAAACAAGTCTTTTATTTACATATCCGCCAGTCTGCCATATTGTACGTAATTAACCATATAAATTGAGCAATCATTACATCAATAAAATACCTCAGCAATATATACAATTATTCATACATAAACTAGAGTGCCCTTGGTCAAATCATAGCTCACATCATATTGTATAATACATACAGTATACTACCACAATACATATATATAATACAACCAATAGTAACTTCTTAAATTTACAGAAAAAATAAATCGCTTAATTAATTTTGCTGTTGATATTATTATAAAAACGTGTGCTTGTCAATACTTGTGTGGATAGCTAGCTGTGTAAGTTTTTTTTAATATTTAATCCAATAATTTAATATATTCCAACAATTTCAAACACACTTGGTATGGTAATTGTGTACCAATAAACCTTTTTAGCGTAGTTGGTAGCGTGCGTGGCTAGTAATAATAAATACGGGTTTGATTCCCCATCTGTCGGATTTAAAAAATCCAAAAATACGGGACTGGATGCAAATTTGGTTGAGCAATTGTCTGAGAAACAATTGTAAAAAATAATCTGTCAATACGTCTTCACATTGCGGAGATCCATATACTCCACTATCAGAGTTTATATCTTCACACTGTGTAGATCCATATGCTCCACTTTAGGAGCGTACATGGTATAACAAGAAAAAGAATATTTAAAATAATTAAATATATTCTAACAATTTCGCACTCACTTGGTATGCTAATTATGTACCATTAAAGCCTTTATTAAAATATTACACTCTATAATTATAAAACTAAGGCTTTAAACATGTTAAATATCATAAACCTTTCATAATGTAAAAACAGTAAATGGAGAACGAATTTAAACTTCATGCGTATATTAATATAATAAATTACATTATGCAAATATTTTAAAGTTATTTGTCATATTTATAATTCACTGAAATGTTACGTTAAGTTAGGTTAGGTTAGGTTATATGTAATGGTCAATGAGTATTTGTTATACTTTCAATTTATTGTATTCGCGTGTATGTGTATACTATATATAATATATAATATGTGATCGCGATAATATGTGTATACAAAAAAATGTTAGGTCTTATGTGATCGTAAATATATATATGGTTAACGGGACTTGAAATGCCGTCCTATGATTCCGGTTTTCAGTATTCTTTCAGTAAGCAGTAATCAGACTTTTAATGATTGGCGATGTAATATATAGCTTTGATTAACATGTTGCCCTGAATAAGATACCTACATATAATATTTAAAATAAAATATATACTCCTACCGGTAGTGGTTGACCAAAGCCAGACTTCCGAATAAATCAATTCATACTGTGTAATTACCTGCCACCGAATTATAATATGCTCACATCGGTGCAATTCCGATTCATAGTCCAAACTGAACATCCACCTAATAATACTCGGACCCGGTTCGCCCTCCCCTCCCGCCCGGTCGGTCGTCTACGTGTTTTTTTCGCTCACGGCCCGCGCATACTAGTCATTCATTGCCGTGGGAATCGGCCGCTGGCGAAGAATGCGTCCTCCATATTCGATAAACGTATTAATTCCGATTAAAATTTCGTATGGCCAAAAATTCCGCGCGTCGTTTTGAATAAAACGACCTGGGTTTAACCCGTCCGGTGTCGCAGAGATACGTGATAACCAATTGAATACTCAGTCATATAATTACGCGAATTTTTTTCATTTGTTTTTTATTTTCTCTGCTTACCCCAAAGATCGTATTCAGACCATGACGATCATCTCAATATTAACTCTATTTTTATTTTTATAAACATTTTCACCGTATTGCGGTTTCTTTCACGCAATTTTTTATAGACCCGCAGCAAAAAAGCAGAAACAATAAATTCTAGACATTACAATTTAAAAATGTCTTTCTTTAGTACAAATTACAGACTACAATTAAACATATTTATTTAAAAATATATTTTATTATCAAACTGTGAT
>JAGVSQ010002017.1:0-10741 GCA_022683975.1 Rhyacophila evoluta | reverse complement strand
AAAAAAAAAAAAGCAAAACAAAAGAATTTAAAATAAGAACAGTTTTATTTAAACGAGTCATTTATAGCGGTAGATGGTCGTTGGATAGAATGTTGTAATGTTCTTTATGGATTAAATGTTTTACAATGCATTCTTCTTTCGCTGGTTGAATATAATTGATTTAAAATGTTTCGAGTAAAAGGTCGTTGTTTGAACGGCCTCGACAGCTGGGGTTGTTTCTCTCACGCCTTCCAATTCTCATTGTTTTCCGTTTCGCGAATTAGATTGATAAGCTATGTGACACGGCCGGCGATTCGGAGAAGTAAGCATCTAACACTGCCCGCGGGAACGGCTTACTTATGCAAAACGCGTCGCCATTTTGACATTAAAATGGAAAACGCCGTGTGAACACATCTTGTTCTCCGGCATCACAACTGTTGCTGGACTCGCACACGCTGATAACGAGCTATCTATCGGCCTCATCCTCAAATCCTACTCTCCGAATACCAAATCTAAATCAACTAACAATTAATTAACCCTGAACATTTTAATATTATTATTCTTTAACCGTACATACTTTGGGCAATTTAAATAAACCTTTTATACCACTCGTGACACTTTTTAGATGATAGTTATTTGGTTAGTTAATTATTACAAAAGTCATGAGAAGGGAAACTCGTGTAACAATTATTGTTGCAGACCAAATCGTCTTCTTGACTCAATCGTATTGGTAATTGTACCATTGTAGCATGAAGTTCGCGTTCTAAACATCAGCACGATGCCATTTCTCCGGTCGATGACTAATTTTCAGTGGCTTTCCCAATTATTCGTCTCGTCAATTGAAATGAGTTATCAGCATACAAACAACCTCTTCGCTGAAGATAATTGTGAATCACTTGCTCGATACAATCATGGATGATTCATTTCCGATTCCATTCTTGCGGTATCTTGCATCACTCTCGTCCGTCCTCTTGCACCACCTGTCCGAAAAGCTAACAAGGCACGTTGATCAAACAAATTATTTAAAATAAACGAAGACCCACTCGAGGAAAAACAACACATTAAATCTAGCTCTTGAGACAGCGAAACAGGGCTGTACAGAATTTAAAAATTGACCAACCAAGAAAAAAATCAGCACTTCTTTCAAAAATCTCTTGCATATACATTTTGATTCAATATTATACAAATCTTATTATCTCTCCTCACTCCAAGCTTTTTCTTTCTCAGTACATACGTGTTTACATAATACATTTCTTTTTTGCCATAATATAATACATATTTAAAATTTCCACATGTGACCTAACTTTTTCTAAACGATATTCTTAATGTTGTGGTAGTTTTTATGTGGAATTGATCATATTTGTCAGATTGTCGAATGGAGACTGACATCCCTGTTAGTATCATATATATGAGAATGATGTTTCTCGGCGTTTTGAGTGAGGCTAAGTGTAAATATTGAAAATGTGCCTCGAGTGCCTGTGTTGTTAGTTCTTGTTTGCATATACAAAGTCCAGCGATGTGGTCCGCTCGCTTTTTATACCTTCAACTGCATTCTATAATATCATACAGGAATTTCTTAAAACAATATTCTACGCAGCCTAAATTTTATATCAAAGACATAAATAAGTTATAAACTTCTAACTAACTAAATAGTTGATCTTTTTTTTATTTATAATATATTTTGCGTTGAGCAAGGAGGACAATTGAATATCTTTTACTCGACTGCTTAAAATCTCCAACAATGCTGTTTCGACTTCTTCAAAAACCACGTTGAAGCTTCGAGTCGGTTAGTCAATAAAGGATTCCACGAAAAGTTATACGTGTAGAAATTCCATTCATCGTAATATGAACAAGATACAAATGTAAAACTGCACCCATATCACACCGTTAGTTAACGCATATTGTATTGATTAACTTACGTTTACATAGTAGAACTCCATTATATCTGAATTATAAAAAAAATGTTGGAACAAAATTTTATCTCGTCATAATAATAGTCTTCCTGGTAGCGTAGAGGTTAGCGTGCGCGCCGTGAGATCCGGGGAATGCGGGTTCGATTGCCACATCTATCTGATTTTTAAAATTCAAAAATGCAGGGCTGGATACCTATTGGATTGGGAAATTGATGAGATCAGTATACTCCACTGTCGGAGTAGATACCTTCAAACTGTGTCGATCCATATCTTCCACTTTATGACCAAACATGGTACATAAAAAATATGTAAATGTAGTAAATTATATATATATTGGGCATACAATAAAACAGTGCTGCAGGCGATTATCCGTGGTGTATGACTATTTTATTAAGATACTACACGTTTCTTTGTAACAACACTGCTTTGCCAAAGTGTTTATACTAATAAACCGAAGAATCCATGATAGCAACAATTTACGTATATCGTTATTAAATATTTATACGATAAAAAAATATTTGGTAAAAATCTCTTATGCGTGTCAGTGAACTGGATGCATCGACTCGGCCGAGTGGATCGTTCGATCCTCACAATCGATCATCGCAATCCGATTGCAACAACAAGTAACTCTCTGTGTGTGAGTGCCTCACGCCGACACTTCTTAACCCCACTGACCCAATATATCTTCTGTGCTCACACTAAAACACTCGCTAATATCTTGTCTCTCTTCCGCAGGGTACATTTTCTCTCATCGTGGAAGCCTGGCACGACTCGAACGAAACCTCCGGTGGTAAGTATTTTTTTATTATTACTTAAGGTTATGCATTTATTAAGCTCATCGCTGCTCTCCTGATACTAAAAAGGTTTTCTTATAAACCACGCCTTCAATTAAAATACTGTTTCGGTTGTCCCATTAAGTTACTACAAATTATAGTGAACCCCGTTTTACTGCGGGTTTTATTTCGAGTTAATAAATTTCATGGCACATGAATTGGTATACAAAATAATGATTAAATACCGATCAGGAAGGATTCTATTGGGCACATTATGATGTATTCGATCATAAAGTATGTGCCTTTAATCAGCAGGTAGTCAATTTTCTCACGTTTATACAAGAATAAAGTAAATCTCTTCTGGATAACTAAGCTCCAGGATACGTCTGATTAAGATCAACTTTAAGAACTAGGCCGGTGGACACATTTAGTAACCACATTATAACACCTCTATCCGGCAGTCAAATTTCTTACATTCATACAAGACTTTTTACTAGCATCACAAGTCATAAAATACTATATTATATATTACAAAGTTGTGAATTTCCCTTGCATTACACAGACGGAGCACATAGTCAAGGGATACCAAATAAAATTTGACTGATGTGCCAAAATACAATACAATTAATGCAGTTCAAAAGACGTCGTCATTTGAGGTTAGGTATGTGATTTTAGTGCGATTTAAAGAAACGAGGTTAGGTTAAGCTCATTTTTAGTTAGATAAATTCGATCGTATCGGTTACCAGATTGTTGTTTATTCCGTATTGTAATGTAATACGTATGCAGACGTGGACAATTGATAAAGTTGTAAAATAGACATGTCGGAAGAGCCAGAGTAGTAAGGTAGTAGTTCCTTGAATGAATTCCGCTTCCTCTTGGGCGGCACTATTGCGTCACAAGCGAGCAAAACTGTTGAATGAAATTCGTTTTGGTATTCGCGACTCGTCCCTCGCGTCCTTATGAGGATGCCACGCCATTGTCCTCGGTCCTTGCTGCGGTCGCACGGTCGCATACAATCCGCCATATTCCGTATTCAGCGTTCGTCCTTACCGCAGAACATTAAGCTAGTATCGCGATGCATGCAAGCCGCTGCATCTTTCTCAGTGCAACGCGTGCGACCGTCTCCCTCTCTGTGATTTGTGCCCTTCAAGAAAAAGCGACTCGCTTCTATGTGCGCCTAATACCTGAAATCCTTTCAATCCATTATTATATTTAAATCCTTCTATCGTTCCACAATATTATTAACCTACAATCTAATTCCATAATGTCCATTATACTTATACGGTACATTTGCGACGATAAATTACAATAATTTCGAATTAACTACAAAATATGCAACGGCCAAAACGATTCTCAATAAAAGCTTATAAAAAACAAACTCCCCTCACAAGCCGATTCTGTAGTACAAGGTTTCCCAAACTATCTTCCACTGAACCTGAATAGGTGTCCCGGTGACAATTTGGAAAGGCTTTATACACTGCGAGTGATAATCAATCAACTGATGTTTATGATAAAGTATCTAAGTACAGGCGGCTTTTACCTGACCGGCTGACAAGTCTTGCCAGTTTAACGATGGTTGCCAAGATTGACAGAACTGTTATCGGCTAATGCACTATTATCAAGACTGTTGTCACTAAATTAGTGGTATGATCGAAACACGTGACTTTTAAATATACATATTGAAATCCCAATACTGCGTTTAAAACTATTCAAAAATGTCTATCAAAGTATACCCTCAAATTATGCAGATATGCTCCACATTCTGAAGAAGGCTAAAACATTTTATAATATGCTATTAATTATTTTACTGTCCTAAAATTGTGGTAACCGAAATAGCTATCGACACCTCTTTTTTAATTCGTGTGTCAATCATCAGTTATGTCTGGGTTTTAATTGAAGTTTCTCAGTATCTGATTCATGCTAAAAAATTGTTATAATATGAGCATATAAAACTAATATATTGGGTTTTTCCAGTAATAGGTTATTAAATTACATATCATGTGTTTTGTAATAATTTCCGTGGCATATGTAACATTCCTATATGTTTACTATATAAGCGTACGGCGTGTGTGACAGGTTAGTCTCGCACAATGTACAATAATCATATTATTTATAAAACAGTGTCTTATATACGGTCGTAGATATTATTACAAGTTAAATAATATGAAATATGACAATCAGCCCAAACTTGTTCGCGGATCGAGAAGTGGAACGGCTACAAAACAGGGCTACCCCACAATAGTGTCTGTTTGCTTTTAAGTATTATTAAATATATTATACAAAACCATCTTTAAATCGGTTGATATTTAATGTGACGTTCAATATTTTAAACGTGAATACAAACTAATGTAATTAAGTAATAATAATGTATATATATTTTTAATACAATATTCGCTCCCAACGTGGAATATAGTGTAAAGATATCCACTTCGAAAGTGGGGCATATGGCTCTCCGCAATGTTAAGACGTCTTGACATATTAATAATGTATATAGAGTGTGCTTAATATTTAGATTAAAGATGGGAAGAGATATTACTT
Source organism: Rhyacophila evoluta (assembly GCA_022683975.1). Lineage (NCBI taxonomy): Eukaryota > Metazoa > Arthropoda > Insecta > Trichoptera > Rhyacophilidae > Rhyacophila > Rhyacophila evoluta. Next base: position 5,538 of record JAGVSQ010002017.1, on the reverse strand, counting down.
GAAAATGGGACAGTTAAGAATATAGCCATACTTCATCAACTGAAAATTTCATCTGAAAGAAATTAATGCGTTGATAAAATATATATGTTTGAAGTACACTAGTTTAACGCACAAGCTTAAGTAATTAAAAGGTTAGGTTAGGTTAGGTTTGCAAAAGAGTTTTTTTCAGTTGGCATTAAAATACATACTAATTATTTAACAGAAAATTAAATATGTGAGCTATGTTAGTAGTTATCGGTTTTAAATCAATGGGAAGAGAAGGTTTTGAAATTATTCGCAAAAAATATATGGAGTGAATTAATATAAAGGCTAGAGAATCGCTGTTTTAATAACTATAGTTTATAATATCGAAGATGTTTTTGTTTCCTAAGTTTCAACAACGGTTTTTGTGCCGATTGAATACTGAAAAACAAACTTTGGTTCATAGAAGTGCCTGTACGTAACGGCGTCTAATTATTACCTTTTATATGTTATGATGACTGATACGCTCTACTTAAAGATCGCATCCACTGTACTGGCATGTAATTTTCATTACGGTGTTACTTAACAGATTCATCATTCATAACACTGAAGATGTGTGCTTAATAACTATCTTTACAATATCATTCGCATAGCTAAACCCTAACAGAATGAAATAACATTTTGTACGTGTATTCAACGTTTTGGAGCAATAGTTACTCAGATTACTGGTGCATAGCAATACGAGCACGTATATTTCTTCCAAGCATCAAACTCATTTCTCTCGACTGCGGTTTTTGAGATCTGAATATATTTTTTTTGATTTCGTGTAATTTTTTCTCGTAAAATTTCGTGTTTCCGTTATAGCTACCGCACCCGACTCGACTGCTTCGTTGGCCTCCTTAAAAAGCCAAACGTTTCAACCCGAAACATACATCCGAAGATTGACCGCCGTGTTGCAATTATCGCGTCAAACTAACCGAATCCGCTTGACGTTTAGTTTCGCGGATTTTTTTACCGTCGTTTTCCGACACAATTTTATGCGTCCCTGATTGCTAAACCGCCAAAAGAAGGGATTATATACGTATATATATATAAAAAAAGAATTCGCTTGTAAGATTCGGCTTAGTAATAAATGAAAACTAATATCTCTACCACATGGTATTGTGTATTTTTAAATTTGCCGGTCGACATCTTCTCGGTCTATTTTTGAATAAGCGGGACACAAGTTCGTACTGTACCCACCTCAATGAAATTCAGTGGACCACTATCATGAAAATATAAACTAATCTATTTTTCACACGTTTCGTGGTCTCATTAAATGGTGTCAAAATCTCTAAGCCGTAAATTAAACGTGGCTTAAAACGCACAACACTCGATCAATTAACTTGTGACACATCTTAACATCACTCCGATTTAGAACTTAAACACAAAAGTCACGCAACGCTCTTAATATTTCTTCTATCTAGTGTTTAAAACATCACCAATTATATATTAGCACTCTTATTATTCATAACAGCTGTTTTTTATCCCAAATTTCAAAAGTAACTTAACAGAAGTATTGCCAAATGGAGAATACAACGGCTGTGTCTAATCAAATAGCATCAGATTTTAATATCTTATACGCAAGTGACAATACGTGGAATAAAGTGTATCAAAATGTGTCAGGATTTAATTAGTAAACTATTGTTCTCTACCATCTCCTTTGTTTATGTTATGTAATTTATACTAGTTTTATGCTGTGTATACTTAAAACTTGGTAAGTTGATGTTCTCAATAATATATCAAATGAATATGTGGATATGAAATTAAAAATCTCCCTTGCGTTATGGAGATGTAATATCTATTTTATATTAAGCGTTTAGAGCGGATATGGAGAAACGTCAAATAAAATATACTTCCATCTGCCATAAATTTCAGCAATTTCCCATGAACTAATGCGTTTCAAATTAGCTTAACACACTGATCAGTGCTCTTAGTTTGTTAAATGCATGCCAACCTGTCGTATGTGAATAGTCAAGGCACTTCCTGCGGATGCCGAAGCTCCTCGCCGGTGTTTACCGTTGTGTGACGCAACACGCCACGTGGGATGTGATGATGTTTCACGTGTGCAAGCCATGCGCGCGGCATCTGTCGCCGGGTCTTCCCGCATCTCTCATCCGGACGCATCCCATCCCTTGCTCCCACTGGCACATCTACTCATTCTCTCGCCTCACCAACACCTATCACACTTCATACTACTTATTAACCACCACAAAGATTATAATTAAACACACGTGTCACTCTTCTACCATAAGACCTATTATACCAATAAACAATTCATTAGAATATAGACTTATGTAAGAATAGTAATCTTGCTTTTTTGTAATCTTATTTGAAGAAATTAAAAAGACGTTTTTCTTTGTTTCGAAATAATAATGTTGTTTCTTAATATTTTCTTTATATTTACACAGTACGTTTTAGTTGTGTTGGTTAGTAAGATGGACAATATTTTAACGTCATTTCAGAATGTATTCTTTGTTTGCTGTATACATTCCAAGTTCACTGTATGGAAATAATTTATCATTGATCACAGTCAAAAGAAACTGCTATAAAGATTTGAAGGAAGATTTCATGCATCTGCCGTCGTTGCCTACCTAATAATAATAACTTCAACAAACATTTCATTTGCTTGAAAAGCGACCTCGTGCTCTTCGATAATGTTAGGCGAGTTCGCAACGTATATCCCTTGTATCTTTACTATCCGTTTTAAAGTCAGTCTGATTACATATCTTGCAAGCAAAATTCAGTCTTATGCAGAGGTTCTGTAGTGGTTTTTTCAGCTGTGTTTGATCTAGCGAAAAGCCAGGTGTGAGATGTTGTACCGTGTTGTATGATTTTGCGCAAGATTCACGGCTCAACAAAGAAATTCCAGTCGGAGACTTTTACCATTATGACAATTGTGAATTTGCTATTGTTCCGATAACGTTTTCTTCTGCGATTGTTTACGCTTGTACTATAGTTTTTTTTGTTTGTCTGACGCCTGCCGGGCGCAACGCGAATTGCATCCATCTTTGAACCCAAATATTGTATTGTGCATAGATGCATCTAGGAACCCAAAAAAAAACACTCGAATTTGAACGAAAACAGCTGTCTTAAAAGAAATAAAACCGTGTTCTTATCTTGAGCAGAAACATATTACAAACTCTTCTTTTGAAGCCGCTCAATTTTATGCGAGTTTTATCACAGACCCTAAAAATACTTTTAAAATATGCATGATCAATTCATAAATGAATACAGTATTGCAACTTACATTACAAAATGTTTTTAATTATCGACCCTTTTAATTAGTGAGTTTTTATGCATACACATTTTTAACACTAAAATCTTCCACTGCTATCAATTCAAATAATATCATAAAATCAATCTAATTAGATATGCTGATTTGTAAACAATGCTATTCTATGTCCAAACAACGAATAAAATAAAGTGAAAAATTATTCCAAATTGGTAAGAATGTGTATGACATTACCACATGTCGCCGCTTCCATTTCGGAATCAAATGAGCACTTGAGAGCAAATTTGAACCGATAGGACTAATTTATGTGTTTCTGTGAACAATTATATAAATAATCTTTCGCTTTATTAATCATACTAATTATAGAAAGAGAATAAGGGATTTTTTCAATGCTGAAGTCAACTTTTTTGTTATGTTTACGTATTTTTTTCTAGCCTAAAAATAAATTATGTACTTATAATGACTTCCACATATTATTAATAAATCTATTTAGTATAAAAAAATATAAAAATGGCTTTGAAAATAGGGCGACAAGGTTCACGGACGTACATGTACGTCTATACTCCTCAAAGTTTTAATAGTTCGATGAATCTATAAGAACAAAAACTGTATTTGTTTGAAGGCTAAATCAAAATCGTTTTATTCCATCTGCATATAAGTAAATTACGCAAAAAAACGTATTTCATATTGCTCTCGTCTCGATACGCAATACATTTCGTACTGGTTTTTAAGTTATAACAATTCTTACCGCAGACTTGGATAATGATCGGCGAAAAAGATTGCGGTCTGACGGGATATGCTTATTATTATTATGAGCCCCCGATCGTTGTTCGGGGGCAATAACTCAAAAAAAGGTGCTTTGTCTTTAAAAATATCGAAGCTGCCTTCAGAAGCATTTGCCCCTCCCAAAACTCCCGATGCAACCCGGCCTTTCTTAATTACTCCTACCTTTAATGTATTTACTACTTATCTTAAGATGTGAGCATCTTCGGCATCAGATTGTGTTATAATTGGTTTTTAGGAATAATGAATTATCGTCTTGTGTTCGAACCTATAATCATTTAAACATATATCACTCCGCAGTTATTCTTTCGTACAGAATTCATTAAAACCAAACAACGGGGGATGGACTTAAAAATTTCTTGTACGTTCTTTGAATATCTTCAGCGATTTAAAATACCGTCTTTAAATCCTAATATAACAACCACTTTTTAAAAATTAAAATGATTTACCTACTTAAATTCTCGTGAGATTTTCTCTGTAATTAATTATTATACTAAACACTAGATGATCTTCCATTACCGCCATATATGCACCTCGTGAAAGCTAAAATCATGATCGAAGAACGTTGTTTGGAAAAAATTGATCGTATCGTGTTTAGCTTTTTTAACCATAGCGTGTATTTTTTCTTGCATAATAATTTTATATAATCATACATTTCTAAATGCTGATTCCGGCAATTTTATCAGACGTATTAGCATCAAATTATCTGGAAGCTTGCGGGTTAATGAACTTGATGAAAATATACATAAGGTATAAGATAGTAACCCTTGGGTTTTTCCATCCCCAATAACGCACGGTTCGTGAATGAAGACGATCTCGTCTGCTGAGGAAGGCGTCCTAAACGCCTTGGGCCGCTGTGGCATAACGATTGGGATCCAACCCGCGAAGATTCGGTAGGCACAAACGTTACCGTTGCGTGTGGGGCCAGATTTTATTCCGTGGCGGGCCAGACCATGGCCCAAGGCACCGAACTCGAATTATCGAGACGGGCAGGGCTCAAACAACAGCGGCTCGCATGCCATCGGTTAGTATTAACCACCCATAAACTAACACTTAATTTTATAGCTTCAACAAACTCACACTCTTGACTGCATTATATATTTAATTTATTTCCTCTAACAATAGTAAACTCCTAATATATGTATATTTTCATAATACATATTTTATTGTCTCGTGTAGTGGATGTAGTAATTCCGTAACATCTTTTCAAGTATATTTCTATTCAGGACAAACACAATATTCTGGAGGATCGTCTAATAACTAATCTTAGCTAACAAACTATTTGCTTTGGACATACAAATGCTCTCGAGGCTCTGGAGTCAGTGTGATCATTTGTGTCATTTTCATTCAAGAAGGTTTGTAAAACTTGCCAGCTTAATTGAATTGTCAGCTTATCCATTTGGCATATCAGTGGTTTTGGCGTTGTGTGTATGGGTAATATGAAAATATTCTGTCTCCCCGGTTGGCGTAATTGGTAGCGTGCGCGCCTAGCAATCCGGGGAATGCGGGTTCGATTCCCC
>JAGVSQ010002016.1:0-26378 GCA_022683975.1 Rhyacophila evoluta | reverse complement strand
TGTGGCCGAGCCAGGTCCAGCGTCGCAGCTTCACGTTGTCAGTGATAAGTGGCTGAATGGTCCGTTCTTTTATCTTCTTATTGCGAACGAAGTCATACCACCCTATCGCCAGAATCCGCCGCAGGTACCTGTTCTCGAAGCTTAGAATACGATTGTTTTGGGCCTTTGCTGGGTGTCACATTTCACAACCGCAAAGCATCACTGACAGATGTATGTATTAGACAAGCGGCATTTGGTTTTTAACTTGTATACTAGTAGATTTCATTCTAAATTCCTATTAGAATCTAACATGCTTTCGATAAGAAATTTCAATCGGGTTCGTTTCTCGAAAAGTTTGGTGACATCTGCTGTATAGGTACACGCAGACACTGCTGCTTACATACGTATATGTAAACATTATATCGGGAAACGATTAGCACTGCCCCCCTTGAATTCATCGCCGTACTTTCGGCAGCGGGTGTATACCGGTCATGGTAAAGAAATACCTCGTATACCACACAGCAAAAAAAAGGAACTCTCTATAATCAATATCATCATATCAGATTCTGTATTTTTTATATGTTTATTAAAAACCATTGGTTAATTTAATGATAACATAAAATAAAATATTGAATTTGATGTAATAATAGTGATATATAATAAGAGTTTTTTCATTTCATTTAAATTTGTGTCGTATGGTGTACGAAGTTTTGCCTTTTTATGTATTTTTTATAATGCTAGTTCAAAAAATACTCCATATACGTTTTTAACGTTAAATTAAAAAAAAAAAATATTGGTTCCTCGCAAAGATGAAAACGTTTCCTTTTGGAAGCACTGGTCTATAACCGTTCTCTTCATTCACTTTAATACGTACCCGAGAAGAAAAAGGACATAATGGGAGTAAGGTATTATTTAATAATTGTTTAATAGATGAAACTAGTTTCGTCTTTATATACATTTAACGATTGACATCACGGTGCCAGTCACCAAATAATAATTTAAGGTGCTGTATGTAGCAAAATAAGTTCCAAAATTATGACTGTTACGTTATAATAACAATAAATCAAAAACTTATGAAAATTACGCAAAATGGAAACGTTCGGTTTGATTGCCAAGGTTATAAAGGCTAAATATTTTTAGTTGGGTTGGTTTTCGAGGCGAAAATAATAATGGTTATTAATGCACATATAATAATTTTCGAACGCTACCAATATTAAATGACAGAGCTCACGCTGTCTTCATGATTTATATATAAAATTCAATTATTTTGTCTGAATTTAAATTCAGTGTATTTTTCAGTGTAATGTGAAGGATATTTGGTATGAAAATGGTAATAAAGTACTGAAAATGTACCTGGATATTATGTTGATATTTAATTTAATTGTATTTATTATACTGAATTTACATTTTTGCACTCAAGCCGTGAATTTCCGCAAAGCTAGTGTGTATACATTGATTTCAGCTGCAGTTTAGTGTTGTTAGTGCTTATATTAATATTTAAAAATCGACATGATGGTCAAGTGGATATGCGCCACACTTGTGCAACGTTCGGTACAGGAAGTCGGGCATACAATACATACCAGTGATGGCATACAATTAATATATATTAATGTGTATTTAAATGCGAGATATTGATGATCTATGTATTGAGAGATTGGCTGAAACTGCAATGAAAAGCGATCTGATAAGATACATAATCACCTTGTGGGTGTTTATAATATGCTGTTAACATGGAAGTGGATATTTTAGAATAAAGACGCGAGGTTCTTCTTCTACAAAGTGTAAAGGAGAGTCAGAAATACAAAATTCTTGAGCTGCGTTCTCCATACGAATGAAATGGTGATGGGTGTTTACTTATATATGTATACATATTACTTAAAGTTGTAGGGATGCATAAACATATTATTTTTTATGCAGCACGCAAAGAAATTAATAGATAAATTATTTTTTTATTTAAATTTTGAAATACATACTTATATTTTTCCGTTTTCGCAAAAAGTTTTTCTGCATTACTTGTAATGGTATACACAGAAATATTTTCAAGTTATGAAATTATTGAAGTATTTTTGATCGAGCAATTTTGAATCGCTAAGCTTTAAATTGAGTACACAAACAAAATTGGAACGCAGCCGAAACACGTGTCGCATTATCTATAATAAAAAGGCATGCATTGTAGATGATAAAAAATAAAAAAATTACAAAACAAGATTATTAAAACAAGATTTAATCATCGATAAATTGTGAGTGATAGTCAAGTGTGTGTATTTATTTCATACTGCGATAAAGTTTGATTATCTGCATGTATTTGTCCTCCATCGTTGGATTTATTGGAAATATCACGATTGTTTATTGTTGCAAATATTATAGAAAACTATCATAAATAAACCAGCGACGTTTATCTGATTCCAACATTCGTCTTTCGATAATTGGTTGATTCATTGACACAGTAAAATATAAAAACAATTTATTTCTACAAATATAAAGTAACTGTCTCTGAAGTGCATTCAAAGTTGTAAAATGAAAAGTGAAAACAAGGTTAAAAACTATCATTTAAAGAGAGAAAATTTAAGCTGAATGTCGGCTCTAGTCACAGTAACTTTCGTTACGTGTTGTCTGCAGTTAATCAGTGTTTTCTAAACTATTACTAACCTTGATATATATAATAAATTACTTTTACAATGCATTAAACATCCACGGAATAAGTTTTCAGGTTGGAGGAGCCAATCTTTTTTGGGGTTAAAAATATGGATCAGGAAAGAATTGATAAATTGACCATCTAAGATGAATGTTAAATTAAAAATTAATATAGAATAATTGTTTCAATCAAATGAACTGACGTCAGTTTAATATTTTTATGAATTGCAATAATATCTTTGAAATCTTAGTTAAATGTGAATTGGTTTGGTGACTTTTGTGTTTAAGATACACCTTTATACTATTTAGGTCTTGGAATAAAACGGTGATTTTCTTTGACCATACTCATTTCCGATATAGACTCGAAGATTTCCTGTCATTCATCAAACTCTCTGTATTAAATCATATCATGCAAATATCCTAAACTCAACAGATAACATCGACAGTTTTCCGGGATAGAAGCCCTTCCATGGAGAGTAGTAAGATAGAAGTTCATCAGAATCATCCATAGAAAATATCCAAACCAGATCCAGTATGGAAGATTTATGATATATTCCCTAATGTCATAAGTTCTTCACAAAGTGAACAATAATAATATTTATTATCTATAGTATAGTACAAGATGTATGATACTTCCAAGTTTAAACAGCGCTGTTAAATAATATTATGGAACCAGTTACTACCTATTATTAACAACAATCTTAATGTTCACCAGGCGATGTAAGCAGATAGTCTTTCTAGCTAACTAAATTATATGTTTAATAAATGTATTGTTCTTTAATACTTTGTGAACTTTCTGGATGATTATATCTGATTAGTGATGGCAATGAACCGTTCAAGTTAACGTCGCATGTAAAACAATGCAGGTCCAGTAACTAGTTCGTAATATATGATTTCACACACTAGTGACAAAGAAAGTGAAACTGTTGTGGATTTACAATTATTATATTACTTAAAAATATAAAAATATTCAACCACATTTTAACAACAATGAAATGATTTAAAAATCTAAAAATATAAATCTTTTTTTGTCAGGTTTTCGTTGAAAAGACCAATACAATCGCCCTTTAGAAGTTAATAGCAGTGACTCCGATTTCCCCAACTCGTGGAATCCTATTAAAGTTACATTTTAGTAGGCATGGGAAGTAAAAAATGGAAACAGGCGATCGATACTGTGTATTCTATCACGTATCCATTTTTCCACCACTCCACGATACTCCTTACTATGGTAGTATGTTAAGGATTCTTTGGATTAGGGATCTCCATAGCCGTTCCATATGCAGAGAAAATGGACATTACACGATCATTGTCACTAAATAATTGCTTTTCATTCACCCAGGATAGGCAAACAATCTTTAACTTTATCGGATACATCCTTTGGATAGTACTTCAATAATCGGAAGAACGGCAAGAAGAATTCAGGCTTTCATCCGCAGTACTGACGCTGCCACTTACAGCGTCGATGTACAATTTTTAACGACAGTTCTATTATATTCAAAGTTCATCAGCAAATGTAACAACCTCACCCCAAGTATTCAGCATAGGCACCTGTTTTCAAAGCTCAGTATGCGACACTATTACAGGCTATTCGAAATCTCTCCTTATAAAAAATGCATTATAAGTTAAGTCAACAGTAAAGAAATATTATAATACTAGCTGTACCCAGCCACTCGTTGCTGTGGCTCAGTCTGGTTAAAAATAATGACATTGTTTTAAAAAAAAAAACGTGTTTTTACCTACACCAGTGACATCTATATAATAGTAAGCATATAAAAACACGTGCGTATTCAAATGCAACGTTGTGTCAAAATTTCAAAGCAATCGGCGAAGAACTTTTGGAGATTTAAGATTTCGAGCAAACGAATAATTACGTTTTTATTTATATAGATTGTCGTTAACCGCAAAGGAAAATTAGATGAATTGCTTTTAAATTGTGAGAATTTGAATCTATTCAATCGGAATATATATTTTATTATTTTATCATAGTTTTTTTGAATGACACGAGTTTTTAATAATTGCAACAAAATATTTATTCGCGCTTCTCATCCATTTTCACGAATATTTTAGAGGACTCTTACAAAGGTCCAAACGTTTTAATCACGTTAATAAAAAATCAAAGTACACCCCAAAGGTTGCGAATATGCAGGGGTGGAAGATATTGGTGTAAGATAATAAGATAACATATTATTATAATTTAAAGATATTGTGTTTGATTTCTCAATGAGCATACTGCAGTTGGTTCAGTTTTCACATTTATGGCGTTTACCAATTAAAGAAGAGAAAAAATAACTAGCATTACTGGCATTACTGGCGAAGAACACGGTGATTAATATTGTAGTCGGTTGAAATCTATCAATCAATGTTCCATTGCATTTTATATAAGTAAATAATCACAATATTTATGGTTCGTTGCTCTGGGAGTTGTCAAGCAAGAATAGAATGGTTGAACACAATCACTAGCGACCGTCAGAAGCTGTCAGGAATGAAAATTGTACAATCTTCACATTGAGGTGGATGATGTTACAGGTTTTCTTCTAATTTCAATTTGAAAATCTCTCATCTAGCGGTGAAAATATTCAGTACTAATTACTAATACGTTTGATTTAAAACTAAGTGATTTTTTGTTGTGGTATATACATGTTTTTTTTTAATTTTAAGTGTACAATAAAGTCTGCAACATAAGCAAAATAATTTCAGTAAAACTATATAATCTATTGAGTGTAAATATAAGAAGTATAAAGCGTTATATTAATGCTAATGCTAGGGAGGAGAGGCCCAGGTAATTGAAAAACACGGATAATCCGAAATAGATATATGAAAGATGAATAATTTATATCACTACCGAAGAAATATTATTTGTCGTCAGTCGTGGCCTGTTGTGGTCTAGACAATCCAAATTGGTCTGGATTGAAAATTTCATTGCAAGTATTTTTAGGTATTTTGAATTTTACTTCCTCCCAGAATTCTTTTTTTAGCTCTCCAGCAACAACATTTTTCCTTCGTTATAAAGCTTTCTTATCCGTGGTAAATTTACTGTTATCATATTTTTTTATATAAAAATACATTTGCATGCTTCAGGCTAACGTTATGTTTTAAAAGTAACAATCCTATAATTCAATTATTTACAATAAATATTATTTCAACATTTAGCACTGATAATCGAGAGTACACTGCATTTAGATTGTCTTATAATGAAATCGGCGTAAAATTGGAATTGTTCTATTTTTTTGAAATCATTAATGTTTCCTTACTGTTGTGGTAATACTGATATAACAATGATCGACGTGACTATTCAACACTGATGTAGAGAAGCTAATAACTGACGTTAACGACTGACTTGAACTGTAGCTAACTTTATGGTGAGTTTAATGGATTTAAAATAGTTTCAATTTTACTAATTCTGTAAGGAAATATAAATCTTTGTGTATTTCATAAAGGCGGGATCTGTAATCAAAGTTTAATCGCACATCGGCATTATTATTAATTAATAAATCGATACTGTATTATCTTTACAAAGTATTATAACTGATATACTAATTTTCATGTCTATTTGACATTTAAGTAGTATTGATATCAAATATAATAAAAATAATAGCAATTTTGCACTGGACTATGTAAAGCAAATAAGATAACAGTCATGAGCGCTGTCACAAGAAAACAAGGACATCGATCGATACACATGCTCTCAAACGAATGCTATGTGTTCAATTTGATCACAATATTTCGTCGAGAAAGACAGTAATTAAAAACAAACTTAGAATGTTGAACACGGAATACACATGAAGCTTAATATAAGCTTTTATTAAAAAGATGTTATTACATACTTAAAAATAACATGTAAAATATTCAATTGAATAGAATTGAATTTAAGTTCACTTATGCCATCAGCTATTATTATTTATTTTTTATACTATGTTCGCTTCCAACGTAGACCATATGGATTTACACAGGTTGAAAATATCCACTCCGAAAGAGGAGTACACGGATCTCCACAATGTGAAGACGTATTGACAGATTATTTTTCACGAGAATTGTTTGTCAGAAAATTTCTCAACCCAATGGGTATCCAGTCCTGCATTTTCGAATTTTTAAAATCCGGCATCGAATCGAACGCGCGAATCTACGCTACCGGGAAGACAATTATTAATTATTACATTACTTTACTAAATAGTCGTATACTGTATCAAAATATTTGAATTATATTGTATCAGCCTATCAATTCATTATTTTACTATTATTCCGAATGAATGTAAATATTTAAATTTATAACATCGTTATATATATACATAAAAAAATCATAAATCTTTATACAATAGGTAGTATTTATTTCTCAAATTGTATACAAACATCCGTAATCCAATCATCATAAAGTCTCGGCGGCCTAAAGGTTAATATGTACACTTCGGAGCCAGAGATTGCAAGTTTCATTCTCACAGTGGGTGGATTAAAAAAAATATTTAAAGATGTAGTAACAGATGCCCAATCAGTTTAGCAATTGGCTGACAACCAATTCTATTAAAAAGAAAACGTTTGTCAAGACGTCTTCACATTGCGCATGTATAATATATACACATCATATCCGGAGTTGTTATCTTTACCCCCGTGTAGATCCATACGCCACACTTATGGACCGTACTGTTTTAATGCTAATTATAACGATATAATTTTTTTTTATTACACGCAGTTGACAAGTTTCAAACACTTTTCAAGTTTAAATCAATTTCTACATTAACCACTATCAATCGATAGTAAATATTATCACGACATCTATTTTTAGCTACAAAATATAAATACGTTAAAGGTTGATTATTATACTAAATTATTAAAACAAGTAAACATGCCTGGAATCTAAAAAAAAACATAAAGCAAAGGGCAAAAGCGTTTCGGCCTTGACAGATTCACTGAACTCATGTCTGGTCGAAGGCGTAAACAAAAATGGCGAAGTTTTTTTTTTTTTTTTTGTATTCGCATTTAAATATCATGCTACAGTAGTAGTATGTTATTTAAATATATTGAATATGGAAAATGTATAAATAATAAATAAGTTTGACGTGAAACTCAAAATCTCCCGTGAAGATTTTTATCAAAAAAAAATGACTCTTTCATGGCTGAAAACGCCTAGACGTGTACATACGAACATTCGCTGGGTGCTAAAATCACCCATATATTTTCGGTATAATTTTCTTTTGATTCATTAAGCAATCAAAGGAGCGCCACATGAATGGCCCACGAAAATGAATGGCGTAAACCAGTCGCTTTAGTTTGTTTTTATTGATTAGGTGTTATACGTAAAGGCTCGTTTACAGTTGAATTTCTAGGTTATCAGTTTTTCTTGACGATTGTTAAAAATGTTCAAATGTAAGGAAAATGAATGATGTGCTTTAGCGGCAGTTTATTTAGAATTCATTTTTATGTCAAAAATTAATGAAGTCTTCGTCTTTAATGTTTTATGTATTCTTGGATGCTGTTAATTTGATAATCGATACATCGCCTCTTTAAAGGTAAATCTCATTAACTGCATTTTTATAGTTTTGAGATATTGAGGTTTTCAGATATTTTTTGCGATATAAAATCCGTTTCACTCTTCTGTTTTTTCTCCGTTAATAGGATAGCTATCTTCAAATCAATTGAACTGACAAACGATAGGCCTTGTAAAAATTAGTGGACCTATCAAAAAAATGTGTACCTATCAAATTAATGAGTTTTACCTTTAAATGGACGACATATTTACTTCTGATATTAAAGTAAGTATTACAGCAAATTTAAATGTGTCGTTCCAATGAAATACTTTTAAACTGTAAAACGTTAACTCAGCGATAATTTAAACAACACGGTGCGTATATTTATACAATTCTTAATGCGAGCTTAAAATAAGGTACGATAAATATATTAATTTATTTTATTTAGGCTAGTAAGATGAAAATATTTACTACTAAGCAAACAGCGATAAGATATTGTCGTCATTTATAATATTAAACTGTCTAAAGCAATTCAATTAATCGTCTTCTGAGATAACAATGCCTCTAAGACTGAAAGTATCATTTAAAATAAAGAAAATTTCATTTACAGTTAAATAGAAATTGTATTAGCCCTCAACTCGCTATGGTGAATTAAAAAATTTAAGCAATATAAAATTCTCTCGGCCGACCGCCGCTCTAGTGGTCGCCATCCAAGATCGTGGAAGGCTGCGTTTCTGAAACTTTGAAGAGTACCCCAAATTCCCAAAAATAAAAGTGTTTACGGAAAGGCATATAGATATGAAACATATTTATAATTATGAAGGTTAAAATAACAAGTCAGATAAAATTAAGGAGTTGATTGGGTAATCGATATCTTAATTTCGATAATCGATATAATTTGTCTCCTCGGTAGCATAGTCATAGAGATTAGCGTGCGCACCTAGCAATCCGGGGAATGCAGATCCGATTCCCACAGCTGTCAGATTAAAAAAAAAACAAACTGTAGGATTGGATGTCCATTTTGTTGAGTGATTGTCTGACAAATAATAAATGTACGTAATCGAATTGAGATATACTCTCTAGAATTCTAACGTTGGCAGCTATTTCAGACATGGGGTAGTCGGCTCATTTATACTCACCATCCACTTTTGTATCTGTGTTGATAGTAATTTAAAAAAACTCTTTTCGCAGTAACTTAAATTAGCGTAACTGGAAAGTACTGGCAAAGCGTCGGATAAAACTGTAGTAGGGACCAGATTGACAACCGCTGATGTAGACTATCAATATTCTAGACATTGGTGCAAAAACAACATATTGGCACGTTATATTGAAATTTAACATGATTAATTGTCAACTGTTAGATCGCGTGACAGTAATATGCACGTTAATTAATGTCGAGTGACTTCGTACGAATCAACGCATCGTCTGGAGACTGCATTAATTATTAAAACTGTACGTGAAAGGAAAGTAAGCATTGTGCGATGAAATAGTAATAGCAAATATATAATGCAACGATTAAAACATATATTACATAATATATCTCGCATAACACTAAGAGTAGCATTGCGGACAAGAGCGTACTGTGTACTGCATGATTCCTCATTGCGAGCGCTATTGAAGCAATGTGTTGAAATATTTGATATCGCAATTGGATGTAGTTAAGCAGAAGACGTCCAAGCCACAAAATGAAATTTTTCATTTTATTTTATGCAATGCATCGAAAACATCGATACTTAAATATGACGAAGACACCCAATCAAAAATATACACACAGAAGAAGAAATCACTGGTTTTTTTAACCCACATGCTTACAGTTAAGAAAAAAAAATCTACAAAACGTCCATGTGGTTGGAATGTTTTCAGATTTGAAGATTAAATATAAGGTTACTTAATTACAAACGAATTTTTGACCAAACCTATTCTAAATTATAATAATTATCATAATGCCACTTTCAAACATTTCTTCAATGAATGTCCGTATATATTGTATCGATAAATATTTATATATGTCTCCCTGGTAGCGTAGTTGGTAGCGTGGGCGCCTAGCGATCCGGGAAATGCGGGCTCGAATCCCCATATGTCGGTTTTTTTAAATCCGAAAATGCAAGACTGAATGTTCATTGGGTTGAGTAATTGTCTTACAAACAATTCCCGTGAAAAATAATCTGTCAAGACGTCTTCACATTGCGGAGATCCACATACTCCAAATTGAGGTATAAAAAAATATTATTTTTTTATAATTCCAAGATTTTATAGGCTATAATATTATAGTGTTAATGATATAAGTCATACCAAATCTTACTTTGTTTCTGAAAAATTTCAATCATGTTTTTATTGCATTCGATAAATTGTGGCTTGGACGTATTCTGCTTAACTACATTAAATTATGAATGGCAGATTAGAAGGGCATTGACACTAAGGAAAGTTATTTATTTTATTGACATTTCATGAGATTTTCTCTCTAATGACACAACTGTCTGTTTGAGTTTTACCACAGAGTTGACGTCTATATTTAATTAATCAATATAAAGCATTGATATGAAATTACGAATCATACGTATACATTTTATATAATATAACAATAATGTAATTCTGGTTTTACAATCTATTTTGATATATATGTACTGATTAAGCACCGGTGTTTTCATCTCTCTCTCTCTCTCTCTGTATCTAATCGGTCTCCCACAATCATTCAAAATATTTTACAACTTCATGGCCGTGGACTCATGTATGTCTTGACAGAGCATTGATTTGTGGCCGTGGACTCATATGTGAGTCGTACGTTATATTTTTTTTCTATGAGAAATATTGTAATTGAGCTACGATTAAGTTTGCTTGTAAATATTAACAAGAGATGGTAGCAGAGCAAAACCTCTAAATAACGGACAAAATGTTCGCGAAGATGTGAACGTACAAACATCGGGAAAATTTTGTAAGAAAATATTAAGATTTATAAAGGTTAGATTTTCATGATTTATGTAAAGCAATACAGAATAGTGCTGGAAAATAAGTAGCAAACGAATTGGTTTTAAAATGGTTAGAAGTAGATGAAGGCGACCTTAGTTGTCGCATCATGACTGGAACTGAAAAATTACATGAAGTTATTCGTCTTGGATTATTTCGTAATTTAAGATAGTAGGTTATAAAATAGTAGCAATTATGCTACTGTCCACCTATTTTCTTAATACACGGTATGGTAGAAAACTGCTTTTTATATACCTAACAAACTTTCGGCTTTAATGGACACGCCCTCGCCCGCTGTTGTTCTTGTAGGTCAGATTTCGTCGCATTTCAAAGCATAGGTGGTATTTTTCAAAAGAGATTTAGAAAACATTGATTATCAGTTTATTATATAATATAAATCATGATAAAATATAACTGCAGTTATAAGCGGCGATAATGTTGATAACATAATGATAAGATAACATGACAAGAAAAGCCTCTGCTAAAATACTGACATTAACACAACATATATAGTCTTGTTGTTCAAGTTTCGATAACATACAATCTCTAACTTTATACGAGTACATGAATTATACAAAGTTATATAAAGTATAAATTGATTTATAGAACTGGATGGTAAACGTCAAATGGGTTAGATGTTAGTCAGTGAATTGACATGAAACAGAAAACTTGGACTCGTAATAATGTAATCCCTTCATTTCAGTAAATCTGAGAGAAACTTGAATACGTGCGGTTTTTTACGTTTATATTAGGTATAGTGGAAAGAGACCCATTATTTTTAGATGCTTTTTTGGGCAATCTTATTGTACCAAAGTGGAGTGATCATCTTCGTTGGTTTTTTTATAGTCTGGTTCCTTGGCTTTATTTTTCGTCATAGTTTTTATTTTATTGTTAACGGTAAAATATCTAAGCCTGAAATTGCGGAACACTCACAGCATTATATGCTGATTTTTTCGACCAAGGGTTGGACGCCGCCTAGGCTTCGAAGGCGATCGATGAACTTCATGGGCTTGTTTTGATAGTTAACACATGCTAATTTTGGTTGCGATAATTTAAATTGGGCAATGGGAGCTTAGAGAACACCCCTTAATCAGAAATACCCTCAAATTTGGGCAATGACCTGCTGAAGAATCAGGTGAAATCGGATCCCCAGCAAAGTATTGAGAAATTGTCGCTTAATTATAGATTTCCATAGTCTACGGGGAAGTAACATTTAAAACGGTTCGGTAGAGCAAACTAGTATAAACACTCTTATAAAGGATGCAAATTGGCCGTATCTTTTGAGCATCAATGTGATGCAAATATACTGAATTCTGTCATTTGCTTGATAATAACTTTTAATTCAAGAAAAACCAAAAACAATTGAACCGAAGCGTTAAGCGGCGTTACAACCTTTGGTGCATTTGCAAGCAATAGTCATAGGACAACATTTTGTTTTCATGCGTCGTTTTTGAGTTATTTTGTAAAACTGAAAATTTTAGGTATATTTTATCTACCAAGCAGACTAAACTCATCTTGACAGAGGGGGAAAGCTTAGGATAGTCATATTGGGTAATAACTGAATCAATTGAAATATTAAAAACTTGTATCATGAATTATTTACGAATCGTGGGATTTTTTGCTACTAACAACTCGGCAAGTATCTGTTTATTTTTAAATCATGTATTTTGTGACATGGATAGCATGTATTTCAACATATTAGCATGCTCATCCTAATATAGTAAATTATCTATAATAAAAGATACAAAACAAAAATTCATATAAAAAGAAAGAATATAATATTTTACTAGCGACGAACTTTCTAATCTGTCTTTCAATCGTCGTTTGTATTGATTTCACGAACGGCTGTACTAAAAATAGCTTCTAATGCGAATATTCAAGACAGTGTACACGCAAAATTAGACGTCTGAAATTCATGACATAAAATTGTAAGGCTTCAGCAGAATATTAAATCACTTGAAAATTAAATATTTCATGGAATTCTGTTGTATTCAAGGCATTGCGGCATATCGGTTTTCGAGCGCGTGAGAGCCCGATATAATAAATAAATTTAATATGCGACGTCATACGGAGAGCGTGACGATCTCTACGCATTACTCACCAATAGTGACAATCCTTCTTCGCGTTGAAGTACAGAGCAATATTAGTTATGGATAATTCATAATTACCCCCAGGACATTCACGTCAAAGTAAGTATAGTTTGATTCTCGATTTTAAAGCTCCGGGATACATCCATTTACAATCGGGTGTAAAAATGAAGCAAGAAATGGTAAGAAATTTTAACATCTTCTTTGAGTGAATTTATTTCCAAACACGAGAAACAATGTGACTTATATGTAAGATAATTTATTTCTTTAATTGTTTAGTTTAGATAATTACATTCGTGTTTTCAGTGTAATTATTTATTTTCTACATTTGGACCAGACCATGAGGCTACCAGCTACATTATATGTGATAGTATATTATTTTTCATTTTAAATACGAAATAGGTAGCTGATTTTTGAATTTATATTACGGAATATTGTCATCTACGAATATAGTTCGGTAAAGTTTATGATGTTCTGGGTTTGATTCCCGTCAAAATCTGTAAGAATTAAATTATTTATACGTTGATATTGATATATTATTTTGACATGGATATCAAGTTTTGATTAGGGATAGCACATCTAAAGCAGGGTTACAAACAATAATGTCAATCATAATCTATTTGATGAACAAGGGTCCAAAAAATAGACGTTGTTGAATTGGGATCGCGCGACAGTAAACAGAATATTCGATAATCAAGGTAAAAAATGAGCAGATGGGGATAGGAAAAGATTCATTAGATACAACTTTAAATATATATTATAAACTGAACGATAAAAAATACATTTCAGAATATAAAATTATTTAAGTCCATATTTTGGAATCAATACCTTTAAAAGAAATATAAAACGATATACGTAAACAAAAATAAATATGTATTAATTAAATATCAAAGTAAAAATATGGCCATAAGTAGGGGCGAATTTATGCCACCGTCACCTCGCACGTAAGACATGAAAATAGAAGGAAATTCTTGAAAGAGGCTCACACCTGAATTAGGTGGTAAAGTCATTTGTGATGATGATAAAAAATCACGTCTATTACAAATAAATAAATAAAGTGACTAAATTTAAATATAGTTTATAGTAGATACCAATGCATTGCCGTAATGTTAATTAATTTATTAGTGAAACTACACTTCCTGAGTTATAAATGGTTACTATTCAAAGGTTCAACAGTTAATGATTTTAGATTAAAGTTGACTTGTTGACATTTCGTTGGGCACGAGACCGGTTTTTGGGCTTGTTTAAACGTGCGAAATGACCCAGGGCTTAAATGCAAACACATATGATATATTTCGGAATGTCTGTGTATAATATTATAATAACAAAAATGCATTATATTTCTTAAATACATGGCCATAATTCAGTCAAACTAGACAAATGTTTCTTTTTCTTCCATATTAGTCCAGTAAGTAAAGGATATGGACTCCACATGGCACTTCAAAGACTCATTATCGTTAGGAAATATTCTAGCATCCTCGAAAATCGCACAAAGATTCCATACGTCGAATGCATTCTGTACATTTAATTTATCGGCCTACCAGGAAGATAAAGTGCTGATAGCTTAAAGAATAGCCAGGATTGATCGAGACTCTCAGAGTAATACGTAGCTGGACTTTGCTGTGATCGGTGACTGCACGATTCGTATTTTTTATAAGCTTTTTATGAGTTCTGCTTTGGACAGTGCGGCTCTTTATTGCTATTTCTATCCAACCAATGCCATTATTTGTAGCTTTGTCTCACTTCCGCACATTATTATCGCCTCATTTCGACCGAATTTATATCATCGTCCGTTCCGTTCCATTCTAAGAGCTTAGTCAGCGATTGCTTTGAGCCTTTGTTAGGTGCCACGAGTCAGAACCGTCAAATGTATATTTTATGGTTTATTGATTTGAATGATTGTAAAAAATGTACTTTCATCACATTGCATGTTGAAATATACATCGCAATGAAAATATAATTCGCGTATTCATTGTATCAAAAGGATGTTTGTATAAATATATTTATATATATATATTAAGGGCTGACAAGCCTACGTCGAGGTAAATTTTAAGCAATGATGTTTTTGATTACCAACTAATTCTTCAGTGGATAAACAAGTGGCAGGTTCAAATCCTATAGTAGCATAGAAAACTTATTTTTTTAATGCACGACACGCACTCAACCAATATCGAGCGAATGTTTTAACTACCAGCCTTGTAAAAATGTATAGGTCAATATTAAGTTATTCGTATGCTTAGCATTGTATGGACGATGATATGGTAAAATTTTGTTTTAAAGAATTGTAATTTTATGATAGGAGGGTAAAATTTAGCTAACGCATAGGGCACCAAGTAATAAAAACGGCCCTGCTTATATTGCATGATTCCTTGATGTTATTTACTTGAAGAAAGTCAATCTAAATTTGTCACCTGCGTGTTCAGACGAACACGCGAGATTAGCATATAGAATATTTTTCAGGAAAGGTTTACTAATTCAGCATTATATAAACTTACGTCGCATGTTACTTCTATGTCTTCTTGGCCCGGCATGAAAATGAGAATGTCACCGTCTGTAGGCTGCAGATGAATTTGAAGAGCCTGGAAAAATATGAAAAAAGTTTTAATAAAGTTTTCCATTTCAATATCATGTTTAATAAAAAAGTGATTGGTGATTTAAACAAAACTCTATTTACATAAACTCTTAATCTCTGTGCACAACTTATTAATTATTATGGAGATATTAGATATTTTATCAACATTATGGATATAAATAATAAAAGTATACGACACATTTTTATACAATAAGTATTTCCATATATTTTTTATTAGGGCCGATCGCACACGCACATATTTTCTGACGTATATTATTTATATCGATTAGGTTAAAGATTTTTTTTCTGAAACGATTACATTACATATAATTATATTCTATAAGTACAAATGTATGAAATTAATTGCCATTTGATTTGCATTATGGTGTAAATATTTTTGTAAATGTCCGTTAGGTGAGAATTTCTGGTTCGGAAAATGAAGCATATGGATACCTCCAAAATGTGGAGATTTTACAGGTTTTCATAAGAATTGGTTGCCAGCTAGCAATTCAGTTTTACACATTTTTTAGTATTTCAAAAATATTAATGGAGTTGTGGTATTTTTATCAGCACCAAAGCACCCGCATAACTCTAGAATACAGGGATAAATAATATATTTATTGAATATTTTATTGTTTCATAAGTTTGTTGACTGCTATTGTGTTCGTAAATCATTGCCGAATTTGTATTGATGACTCAGGGACAAACTTTAAAAAAATATTTAAATTATTTGCGTCTATTAGACCCACGAAATAGTTGATGAATATTAGTAGTTATTTTTTCAAATAATAAAACTTTAGTCACTTAAACTAAAAAGACTATGGAACAATGATGGTCTACCTAGTCCCTATCGCCCACTAATAGGCGATTCAAGCTTTTATGGTGGGTGATAGGGATTTTTTTCCAATGCTTCGCGAGTACTGGGCAAAGACGAGGTCGCCTCAGGCGGAATCACGTAAGGGGCGGCAAAAGTAGCGAAATCAATACAAATGTTCCTAACGCACGAACCATGTGGGGGCGCCACCATGCCAAAAATGGTTATTTGCGAAAATAGAGAAGTTTATCTAGGGCGAGACATGAATTTTTTTATTACTAACAAAGATACAAGGCGGTATGTAAGGTTGATTACCCTTGCTAAACAAGGTTAGATCGCAGTTCTGATACATGGTCAATACTGTATTCTGAATATATCATGTACAGGGAGGGTAAACGAAAAATTACCCGCTTGTTTAACAGTTTGCACTATTTGCGGTGAATTGCTAGGCGGTGGATTATCGGCCGAGAACCGTTGTCGATCAATATTCAAAAGCACTGTTTTCAGACTATACAGATGTATTAATTAACAGATAATATATAAAAAAACTGTCTGTCAGTATGGTTCATGATACGAAAATATGACACATGGTTTCATACGAATGAGATTATGTTTTTGAGATACAACATATCTGGGGCCAATCGTTTAGCTGCCAAAAATTCAAATGATCTTCATAAATGCATAATGAATTATAAACGGAACGGATGTATGACGTTGTAAACTGTCATCGTCCAAAGTTCGAGGGAATTCGTTCTGTAAATCAAGTATTAAACATCGTGATTGTATTATGACTATTTGGACATTATTAAATTGGCCTACGCAAAAATAATCTTCTGGAATATATATAATCAAAATATTTTGAGTGTCTTTATAAATTGAATACAGAAAACAACGGCAAACAATTCCCGGGAAGTGCCCACTGAGTGCAAGTGTCACAGGCGTACGTGAGTTTGATTACCACTGTTTTTGGAACTAAAATGAGTTGAAATTGTTCGTATTATAATATAATCGATATTTTATGGTATAATACATCTTCTCATTGCGGAGATCAATTTAATCCAAATCTATAGTGCAGATTTTCATATAGTGTAGTCTACTCTCTCGTGTAAGTACTAAAGGAAAACAATGTATATCCGTATACTATTGTCAATACTAGTGTTTGACATATAAAGTAATATGACTAATAAGACCGTTTACGGTAATTAAAAAAAATATTGCACATCTATTGTGAAATTAATATTTGCCAATGACTTATTTTAACAAATAAAATACGCGGAAAATGATTATTTCCGGGTCTCTAAATATAACAGAAGAAACTATGCAAATATACCGTATATTTCGTATTAAATATAATACGAATTTTTTACTAGTAATTCTTTTTTACTGTGCATCTATTTAATACTTGGAATAAAGCAACAATATATACGTACGAACGATTTTTTTCTTTCTTTTCTGTAAACTTTGTAAAACGTTATGGCGTCAGTTATGGTGTGTACGCATTAGACCAGGTATCGACGTGACCCATTTTATAATGTCAAGTGACCCACTTAAGGTCCGCCAGTAAAGTTCATAAACTAATGAACTAAATTTTGACAATTATATTGGTTTTTGTAACAATTAAAGTTTTTGTGTTTAATGTTTAAAAGCATATTGTAATTATTTTATCAATAAATATTATTCAAAAAAAGACCGTTTTAAAACGTGAACATCCCTGACACGCACAACGTCTACTTATTATTCTCATATTGGTTGATTTTGAGCCGCAGCGAGCATCAATATGCTGCATATAGTGATTCCATAAATGAACTGATATTTTCAATTTGCCACTATTTTAGCGAAGCAAAATTTCCACCATTTTAAAAGTGATTTTTTACAATTTTTACGCCTAATTTGATTATGTAGCTTTCCATAATTTAAGCTCAACGTTTACTATGAGAGAAAATAAAGTCTACTCTGGTTTATCTGTTGAAAATGACAGTTATTTAAAATGTCAGCGCAATTTAGGACATCCCTTATTTGTTTGAATATAACTACATGAAACATAATTATACATTTTTCTATATATTTTAACTGTAATATATTGTAGTAATGATCTTGATTGAAAGACACGTATTTTATAGATCGAGAGATACAGCGTAATAATTCTCTTAGAATGGTTAAGCAAAATCGTATAAAGATGGTGAAAATGGGAAAGTCATAAAAAAAAACCAGTGATCAAACATCAGTAATTGTCTGCTAACTATGATTGGTCACTATACCTGTTTAACAGCGCCATCCACGTAGTCTTCACAGACGTTCTTGCTGAAGAGGGTATCGACTGGAAAGGTGCGACCAGGTATTGTGAACGTGGGGACGTTTCCGAAGAACGAGGAAAACTTCGTCGAGTCCATTGTTGCTGACGTCACGATCAGACGCAGGTCATGGCGTCGCGTTACGACCTGAAAGCCAATAAACTATTATTTCAAGCTATACATAAAAACTCGGATAAACACATCAGCGTACACAACACCTGTCCGAGGATTACGAGTTTGAATCCCGCGGGTCAATTCAATATAATCTTAAATGCTATTATAAATAAAAATATTGATAATAATACTAAACTAACCTAACCTTGTTATAAAATTCACACAGTATATTAATTGAGCAAAGTATGTAAATATATATCGTTAACCCAAGTACATGCTGGGTATAACGCGCACACATTATCAAATAAACTAATTGATTGTAGAATAAAAAAAATCTGCATGAGAGATTATCAAGTATTTCCTAATGTATTGTGTAAAGTAAATACATCAGTATAAACATCTTTGATAATATCAAACAAATAAATGAAAACTGGTACATACAAACGCGTTGTTTATTTTTAAGTATTTTTACATGTTATATTTGATTTTCGAGGTAAAGCACCAAACGGGTTAAATGTGTTTATTTCTTGAAAGCCTCTGTAGGAATATAATAAATAAAATGATACTGTACTAGGTACCGTATATAACACTAATCATTCATTTATAATTTATTTATATTTCTATTTCTATACAAGTTTTGCAAAACGTTGTGTTCGATTGGCACGCAAGTCCCTCGGATATAAAAGCATTTTAAGAAACCATAGACAAAAATGAAATTCACCATATACCCGGACGACCTCGCGGAATATTTATTGTTATTTAAATTAAATTCAGCGGGGTTTTTTGAATAAATTAATACGATTAAAAATTAAACAAAAGAAAAGATACGTTAAAATGCAAGTCAGGGTATGACAAAGGTTCGAGAAATATAATAAGTTTGTTGTTTTGAGAGACAATGAGTCACAGAGCTAAGTAAACAACACTAATATTTACTATTTGCTACTGAATCAGTGACAGTTTTCAACGAAATATGATGAAAACTCTATCTATTTATAAATAAACGAGAAGAATTTATAATTATATGTGTAAGTATTTTTGTATTAATAATAATACTATTATTTTAAGCCTGTTAGGTATTTACATTATGCTCATTAGTCTTAGCATTGATATAAATTTAAGTTAACAATCTTTTTTGAAGCCCCCTTTTGCGAAAAAAAGTTTATAAGGATCGTGAAACATTCCTAATAATTAACATATTGACCATGGTTAGGCAAAAGGCATCGACCCCCGCGGAACAATAATACCGTGAACGAGGTTTGATTCTTTTTTTTCACGGAAATTTGATAGATCACTCTTTTTTCAAAATCAAAAGATCAATTCCGATAGTAATTCAGCATTTGCGACTTGATTTCTTCTGCTAAAACGTGAAATTAATTGTGTACGCTTTAATTCTCAAATAAAAGCAACTACAAAAAAACTGCGGGTAGTGCTATTTGTCAAAAAAAAAATTATCACATTTTTAGCAGGTGTCATTGTTGAAACATTAAATGTTCCAAATCTAGAGCTAATGACATAAGGAGATAGTGGCATGATACGCCCGCGCCTATGTGTATTACTCAAAACAACTGACACCAATTGTATAAAAATAAATTAAAGCAAATATTTTTAAGTCTGACACTGTCAGCGTTTATTATTAATTTTTGTATGTATCAAATAACAAGTAGCAGTTTGATACTTTTTGGGTGAATTAATGACTCATTTATAGAAATATACATAAAAACCATAGGTTCCCAAACTACGCAGTACCGCCCCCTGTTTGCGCCGAATACGGGGTGATATAGTGGGTAGAAGAAAATCGTTTGAGGGGCGTTTAGGAGGTCTAGGTGTTTTTTTTGTTTATGGAAATTAATAATTATACATTACGAAAGCCAAAAAAAATCAGGAAACTTGTGATTTTGCAAGAAGTTCTTGGTGGGGCGCCGTTCAGGCATTTGACGAGATAAAAAAACGTAAAATAGTGCGGTGAGCAGTTTTTAATATTTTTTTTCGAAATGGGGCGGCGGCAGGCCAAAAAAGATTGAGAATCTGTAAAGTAAACTATATCAGTAATATTTAGCTTTGGGTATTTATGGCTGATAAATGAATGGAAAAAGCGAGGAAAATTTTCCATACTTAAGATAAAAATGAGTAATCATTAAAATAACGCGGTGATTAATGATGATCTTATCTTTAGTCTATACAGATTTTCAAGCCGTTTACTGATGTAATCGGAAAACGTCATTATATATAATATAAAATATTGTGATAAATGTGTGCAATTATATAGCATTTGGTGGTATCTCATGTATCACCATGAAAATTCATTAATACATTTATCGAAAGATTCATCCTTGGTGTCTTGCAATTAATATGTACTTATATTTATTTAAATGCCATTTCCTCCTCGAAGCTTTTCCACGATACTAAAATTTTACTAAGGCGGTTTGTTTTTCACAAATAAGATTGTTAGTTGTTGATTGCATTCATGATGTCCGGTGCCGAGTAATTCAAAATACCACGTGATTTTCTAATTACCACTGAAGCTATCTATATCTAGTACATAAATACATTTTTTTCCTGTAGCTTCAGAATGTGTACCCACGACGAAGTAACAAAAAAAAAATTAAAAGATTTTTGACGTTGTAGATACATTTATTTGATAGTCAAATATATTCAATGCAGCAAATGTCTGAGAAGTATTCCAGATGAAATACTGTTAAGGAGATTTTTCACATTTAGAGAATGGGTATCTCTTGCTGCGGAAAACTTTGGTGACCCCTGATCTAGATATTATATATCAGAGTGGACATAGAGATTTTATATATTGATATAATATGTAGCGCTCAAAGATATGTCTCAATTTCTGAGCTTTATATGCTCCACTTACGGAGCAGACATGGTAAAAAATATAAACCAAATTTGGAATAGGAAGAACTTAGAATTATTGATGATATATTGAACTTGCTAAGGATTAAAAAAAAACAAAATTGTAGGATGCTGGATTTTTCACCATTGTCGGTTCATATACTGCATTTTTGGAGTGGACATCATCATGTTATGCTAGATCTAAACGCATCTGAAGCGGACATGGTAAAAATACACATTAATTATACAAATATTTATATATTTACACGTTTTTGTTAAGTTTTTTGTGGGAATGTTTTCAATAAATGCGAAACTAAATTTTGTTGTATTCCTTCTAAATTTTGTTGTGATTTGCGTATGTTCTAGTACGTAAGTAAACCGTGAGTAATTGTACAACAATGTTCATCTCGCAGGACGTTGGAAAATGTACGGAGAGTGCAAATCAAGAGGGCGAATCGGGCGCCGTGTGCGCGTGGGAGGTGTGGTGGACGTCACGATGTGCGCAGACACCTATTAAGCTACGGTCATGTGAGACGTTTCCGCCAGAATATAATGAATACAATACCTTATATCATCCGGTCGGATATTCAATCACGATTCAATTTTACTATCCATATCGATATAATTGTATAGATTATTTATATTAAAAATATAGCTAGCTTGTTTTGTCAACGTGGTGAACTAAAACGCAGTGTAAAAAAAGTAAATTCATATCCGTTACAAATAATTTTATGTTGTATATAAAAAAAATTATAATGGATAAAATTGGTTTTAAATTATATTTTTTTTGCGTGCCAAAGTCTCATTCCATGCTTTAATAATAATACGGTACAATTAATATATATATATTTTTAATTTTTTTTTGGGTGCTTTAAAACGTTTCCATTATAGTTATGAAGGGACCGAATAATTAAATAAAATAAATTACGTTTGAAATTGTACATGTCTTATTATTGTTTCGTATTGAAGCACGTTGTTGGTATGATTAAAAAAGGTTTTATTAATTTATTGGTTACTAGTATTGAAAAAGTGATCTGACCGCATAATCTTACTTGTCAAAATCAGTGTAATATGTAATAAATATTAATTTATAATTTTCTAATAATTAGTTTATTGGTTCAATTATATTTAACCAATCAAGCTGTATGCACAATTATTTGATACATTCATCAAACATTTATTTATTATTATTATGACTTTTTACAATGATATCAGTATCACTTTGAATAGTTCTACAACGATTGTGGAAAGAAAAAAAGATTTAACAGATTGAGAATTTTTTTTACAGGAAGCACAAAAAACGTATATTTAATGATTTTGGACCAAAGTCAAAATATTAAATAGACACAGCCTTGAAGTGCACTGAGACTAATATAATAATTTTATTTATCTAATCTGATATTAATTTAATAAGTTATTTGAGGAAGAACCAATAAAATTGATGTGTAAGTCCTTATTTTTACAAACTATAAAGTTACATTTAGATACTAATTCTGTATTTGCAGCTTACATCCTTTTGATATAGTGAGTAGTTGTATTTAAAAAAAGGAGGGTTACGTCCTTTGTCCTTTCTACAGTTGATATGTGAAAGTCGGACACTAATATGGGAACAAATATCTTATTTATTGATGAATATTTCTTGTATATTTGATTGAACATAGTTGAAATGTGTAAACGATACTATAAATGATCCCTGTAGAAGTTTGAAAATACATTATGATATTTTTTTTATTTAAACCTAATATGATATTAAGTTGTGTACGTAACGATATAGTACTTGTATAAATAAAGCACTATCTTTGTTTCTTAATCCAATTTTGAACATACGGTTATAGGAAATACCCATGGGGAATGTCGCAACTGAAATGGGTCGCCTGAATTGTTGTGGTAGACAATTTGAAAAGCCTTTTGGTCTTAAGTAAAAAAAGGGTAGTTCACATTGTCAGTAACTATGATTGGCATTTTTGTAATGTACGTAAGATACTAAAATTTATTTTGAAGGTATATTTATGCAAATAAATTGTTCGGCAGTGCTGCGCCGTGGGTTAGAAGCGCCCTTGTGCAAAAAGTTTTTGATTATTTTATAAGTATTTTATAACACGCTCATTTTTAAACTTCTACCTCTTCTCAAATAATTTTATAATAGCATCTAAAAATTTTATAACATGACTATCTTCATTATTCAAATATCATTGAAAATGGAAAATTCTGGCGATTTTTTTTTTTTTTTTACTAAAAAAGGCGCCCATTATATTCAGGCGCTCTTGTGCGGCGCCCAATGTGGACATTAGAACGGCTCGCCCCTGTTAGTTGGTGTAACACAGGCGCCTGCAAACTTTTTTGGCGACGGTCCAAAATCAACCAAAATGTGACTAATAAGAAGACGTTTCGAGTCAATGGTAACTTCATATCAAAACAGCCTTTTAGTGAATGATGACTTAAATATTATTTGTAAAAAAAATACAATATGCTTTAAGCTTTAAACCTGAAAATTCAAAATTATAATTCTAATACAAAATTTAGTTCCTTTACTTGCACTTTAAATGGGTCTTTTGGTGATCCGCGGATCATAGATTGCCAACATCTGGATTTAACATTTTGTTAAGATTGAAGAAGCATATAGCCATAAACAGTAAGCATTTTAGTGGAAAACTTCGATCAATAGGAAGAGGGTTCAGATTTCAGGGTCTCACGCCTGGCTTAGTACAGGCAATTTCCTTATACGTACACGAATCATTAGCTGAAAATATCAATATACTTCGTCTGGGTGCGGAATAATTTTAATGATGGGTAATATTATGTAAGCACACGACGTTCATGGGGCATTCACTTGGCAAACAGGCGTAAATAAAGTTACGTCGATATTACCGTGATACGACTTTGGACTGTATCCTTTTATAATTGATTATATTGAATCTGCATGTACTATGTCATGTAGCTACGTTATTGATTATATTATTTCATACGTTTTCAATTTGTTGTGCTTAATGATACACGATAAAGTCCAACAAACATAAATATACGCGCCATTAAAATATCTATATAGATCTATTAAATTTGAAGTATTAAATTGGCGTGTATTGTCTATCAATAGCATCAATATCACATATGCCGAATTGAAATCAATAAGTCGAAGGCGAATACATTGCTTTCGATTAAATTAGTGCATGATCGCCAGAAAGTATTCGTAACTTGAACATTGATACATCATTTGTATAATTAAGAGTCAAAGAATATATTATCATGTATTTTATATATATGCTTACCGATTACGTATATACAAGAGTTATACGAACGTGTTCCGCAAGGCAACAATTATGAACCTAATTTTGAAGTATGAGGAGTGTTCCAAGATTTTCTAGCGAGTAGTTTAGCAAGACGTGTGTTTTGAATACTGGACGGTTCTTATTCTGATAACATGTATTAAGGTCAAATCATGATTTGAAGATAAGAGTGTATTAGAATTAAGAGATAAGAATGCCCGCTTTTCGAGGCTGAAGGTTTTACAAAAGCTTTGAGATTGTATCCTTAGAAACCAAACATTAACGGCGAAAAACCCAACT
The DNA here is from genome assembly GCA_022683975.1 of Rhyacophila evoluta. Taxonomy (NCBI): domain Eukaryota; kingdom Metazoa; phylum Arthropoda; class Insecta; order Trichoptera; family Rhyacophilidae; genus Rhyacophila; species Rhyacophila evoluta. The sequence continues at coordinate 1,057 of JAGVSQ010002016.1, read as the reverse complement.
ATTGAAAACCTGTTTCATTTCAATTAACTATTAAGGCTCTGGCACAGTAAACGCGAACAGCGAGCTAGGCGTGTTGCGATTGGTCGATTGTATGTTGTGGGATGACGTATACTGCTAGATAGCTGTCCGCCGCGACAAATCACGTTCATTGTTAAGATCACCATGGTAGTATTTGCACATTACACTATGAATTGCAATAATAATACGAACTTTTCAGACTCTCATTAGGTATAAAAAACACATATTTACAGTGATAAGAATTTTTGAATAAACGATTATTTAATACGTTGTTGGCTGAAATTCGATATATTGTGCTTGTGTAAATATACCAGATCCAATGGCTTTAAATTGATCATCAAAAAAAGTATCGGATACGATTTTATGGGCTGTAGGTATTGTACGTATTGGCTATTTACAGATAATTTATTTTTCAATTGTTTCCGAAAATACCGCATATTATATATAAAATTACTCGTCAATGAAAGGGTTAATGAGTTAAATATAATTATAACATGTTTTTTTCATTGCAATACTGCGTAAATTTGGATAAATGGAGGAAATTTTGTAATAAAATGAATGCTATTTTTTAATAGATAAAGTCACACTGAGTAAAATCAACACTCGCAGTCTACATACATTCGCTATAAGAATTTAGGCATACGTCCAGTAATAAAAGTGGAAAATGTACTAAATATATTTGACAAGTTAAAACATAATACGGTAATTAAGGTAAACACTTTCACGACCGCACATATTATACGAGTACAGGTGGTGTTTTTATTGTGCTAATCACAATTTTATAAAATGTTTATTGATTCATTAGTAAGATTTGGATTGTAGATGAATCGAAATTTTCTTGAAATGTATGGGACACTGACTGTCTACAATAGCTCTAAAACTAGAGAAAAATATTATACAATGCTGTGAAATGTACTGTGTGTATTAATATACACATATTATGTAAATTGTTTTCCTCTGTATTATTAAAAATTCGAAAACGCAGGACTGAGTAATTGTCTGACAAACAATTCTCGTGAAAAATAATCTGTCAAGACGT
>JAGVSQ010002015.1:0-26379 GCA_022683975.1 Rhyacophila evoluta | reverse complement strand
GCGACCCGGGTTTCGCCTTTCGGCATCTTCAGGCTACATTATATGTGGGCGGTGCGAACATATAACATACTACCAATAAATCCTATTGTAACTTAACTATTTATAGTCTTAGATTAGTAACTATCATTAGTTAAATTAATAATAGGAGAACAAAAATATCCCTAATATACCCGAACCCGAAACCCGGGTCGCTAACAGTGATTTCACATATGGAAGTTTACCAGTTTTTTCCATCAAGCACCATCAGTCGAAAATATTAATTTGAATATAATTCTTGTCGAATAATACACCAACTCGTTACAACGATTTGTCATAAATGAAATAATACCGCTGTATAATATGTAGCGTCGCTCTGTAAACACGTGGGATTATCAATAGACTACGATAAAAATCGGCGTGCGTATTTTGTGTAGTAGGCATGCCGTATGTTTTTCATTGTTCTCGCAAGTCGTGTCGGTAGTTTTCTTTATGCGATTCTTGAATGGCTCTCGTTTATGGTCCATCTTTTATCACTCTCGGCGGAAAAACTTTTACTGCGAACAAATCTCTGCCCATCGACTGAAACAATGCGACCGCGACGTGCGAACCTACAACATGTTATATTATAATACGACATCGCACTGTCCTGTGAATGACATACTCGTCTCAAAAACGGGACAGTTGATCAATCTGTCGCCGCGTACCATGATTTATTATTTATAATACAAATATTTCATTTATTACCATTATTCATTTAATCTTCAAATAATGTCACGGTTTAATTAATCGATAAGAAAAGAAAAATACATTTTAGACTAAGGCTCAATTTCATCTTGATTAAATGTTTAATTAATTAATAGGGAAAGTCTTAAATTTTTGTCACATAAGAACGTCGGAATAGAATAAAAAAAGTTTTTTGTGACGTTTTATTATTTTTACGGCTCGTTAAATTATTGTACATGCCGCCTGTTCAATGAATGTATTCTGTCTGTGCTGCTCTGCGGTTGTGAAACGTGGCACCCAACAAAGGCCCAAAACAACCGTATTCTAAGCTTTAAGAACAGGTGCCTACGGTGGATTCTGGGTATGACTTCGTTCGAAGTGAGAAGATAAGATAACGGACCATGCAGCCACGTATCACTTACAAAGTGAAGCTACGACGCTGGACCTGGCTCGGCCACATATTGCTGATGCCTCAAGAGAGTCTAAACCTGATCTGCCTATTCTTAAAGCCGTCCGGTCGTCGGCGTCCCGGTAGTCCACTAAATACTACATATAGAATGTATTAGGCTGTGTTACGGGATGCAATTATGATCTGGGAAGACGCGGATTCTTGGAGGCGGCATGTGGTGTCCTCTGCTCCTCTTTAGGGAGCGGATATGGAAGAAGAAGGAGAAAGTATTTAAAAATTCAATTCGAGCCGAATGAATACAAATAAATAATAATATTTTTTTTTATTCTTTGTTTTGCATTTGCTAACGTTCTGGTTAGATTAATATGTGTGTCTAACTAATCAGATTAAACGATTTTGTTACACAGGATTGATTGGATCGTTTTCGCCGGCGATATCTATTATGTTCAGCTAACTTATATCTTTTTGTACAACAATTTAGTGGAGGAATTTATATCTTTCTGTTTTTAATTGCACACACGTGATGCTCACGAGGTACTATCTTAACATGACTTTTTTCACTTGCACCCTTTAACGCGTCGAAATACCCATGTATGTGCACTGGAGAAAATGTAAATCTATAATGAGTTGTCAGGACACAACACGGTAACCTATACGCCACAGGAGGCGGTAGATGTTTGTTACATTTATCAAATTAGGATAATCCAGTTACATATTTTGGTGCTTGTTATTTTTTCTCGTTTTCCCGTCTTATCCTGTCGCTAATGTAGAAGTGCATCACCTATCCATACACAATGGCATTGCGCGCACCAAGCATCCCACTTCGCAGGTAAATAAAGCTACGCATGTGAGTCACTCGGAGGGGCAGTGTTTAATCGGTCATAAATACAGCGAGAGGTTGACGCTTGCCCCAAATTGACAGTGGGTATTTACTGCACACATTATTGTATCATATACATATACAAATACGGTGGACGCTAGTTTATAGCATCGTGATGCTGTCGGTAATGTGACGCTGCGAGTATACAATCTCTGCATGACTGGAGATCCTATAATATTTGTTGGATTCTCTATTGTTGAAATATTTTGCTTCACTTAATATTAAATGTGAAAATGCAATCTTTAGGTTAGTTGATTACTCTATTCTTGAATGGTAAACTCATTTTTTTTTATTTGAACAAATGACCACCTCTCAATGTAGGATAAAGTGCCTCTTTCTTGTTGCTCTTTTTTTTATATTCCATTTAAATTATAGCTTTTTTAAGCGTTTGCAAAATTCATACAATGTATATTTTGCCATTGGATACGTGGTGTACGTAAAAATATAGTATTTATTATTTAAAACTAGCTGTATATAGCCACGCGTGGCTGTGGCTCAGTCGGGTTAAAAATAAAGCATTTTTTCACCCATCACAGGTGTGACATCTATATAATAGTATGTATATAAAATCACGTGCGTATTCGAATGCAAAGTTGTGTCAAAATTTCAAAGCAATCAGTGAAGAACTTTCTGAGATTTAAGATTTTGAACAAACAAACATTGACATTTTTATTTATATAGATCAGAATTTCCCAAACTATGTACCTCGGAACACCACTGTTCCGTTGTACCTGAATAGGTGTTCCGCGCCAATTTGAAAAAGTTGTATACACTTCAAGACATTTAAAGATCTTTTTACCAGAATAAATACCTAACCTAAAAAATAAGCTAAGTGTTCCGTTAAAATTTCCAGGATTGCGAAGTATTCCACTGCAGGAAAAGTTTGGGAAACTCTGATACAGATAATAGCGGAATAAATTAAAATTGTAAGTGTGTATTTCCGTCATTTACTTAGATGGAACATGGAAGTTGAAACGTTATACCGTAGTGTTTGGGGTGCTTTTTAAATTGTGATTAGGTTCACGGCAATTAACGACACGTATCTTCCACTGGTGAAGTTGTCATCCGTAACCGGCTCTGTTCAGTAGATGTCTCCGTAAAATGAAGCGATACTTATCGATATGGCATCCCTCCACGCGCGCATTTCTGCGGAGCAGTAGCGAGTAGCTTGCGAGCACATGGTCACGGCCGGCGGGGGGTCGTGGGGGCGCCAGGAGTATCGATCTCGCCCCGCCGGCCGGCGCGCGGTGGCGTCGACCCCGCCCCGCCCCACGAGCGGGACCGCAAACGGCGCCCTTCGGAGGAAAGCGGGGCGCTCGCGCCGCGACGTCTTGGCGAATTGAAAAGCGCGCGCCTACCGGACGAGTCCCGCTCGCGGACACGCCGCGCGTGACGATTCCATTGTATGCCCGCTGTATTGTAACGCTTATAGCACACCAACCACTTCGCACCGGCACTTATTACATATTAGGTTGCTCGGTTTCTCTTACAATAACTACAAAACAGGTTTGATTTTAAGTTCTTTACTACATACATTTTATGATGACATTTTTTTATTTAAAAGTAAAGTAAGTAAGTTCTATGTCAGCGAATAAAACAGAAGAAGTATATTTCGAGAAGTTCACAAAAGTATAGACGATAGATTTTCATCGTTATTTGTTATCGAAACAAACGAATGGGGCTTAAACTTTTCTTCTTTTTCCATGTTCACTCCCTAAGTGGAGCATATGGACACCACGTGCCACCTCCAAGAATCCCTGTCGCCCACCAGTAATCTTGCGCCCTCCCAGGTCCGCCGAACACATTCTATAAATAGTCATCATCTTGTATCAATATGATATTAATTCAATAAGTTATCTAAGAAAAATTAATAAGATTGAAGTAGAGGTTCTTTTTCCTGCTCGCAAATTTTGATGGGCCATCATTTTTTCAAACTTAAAAGCTACATTTCAGCCTTCACCTTTTTGATAGGACGCGTATTAAGCTGTATACATTGTGCTAATTGAATAAATCTAATTTGAAAAATTGAGGTTTACGTCCCTTTTCCTTTCCGCAGTCGATATAAAAAATGGAGTTTTACTAAGTAAGAGCGATTTATATTTAAAAAAAAATTATATTATAGCTCTGCTCTGCGGGATTAATTATGGCTCTTTATATTATATTCTGTTGTAGCGTCCACATAGTGATTGTTCCTCCAATTTTGTAGCATTATTGTATGAATGATAAAATAAATGTGTTGTTTTCAATGGCGTCCGATAGTCGATCGCATTGTAAAGCAATCAGTCAGCGCTTCGATTAATGAATTAATAATGAATGAGCAAGCAATCTGATGTTTTAATAATATCTGTATATATTTGAAATCATTTTTAATTTTCGAGTTGCCCGTGGTATATTGCATACTAATAAATGTGCATTCTATCTATTCCGAATTAATATATGTTGTACATACTCTCAATCCGACCGGTCGACAAGAGTATCTCGAGGCGCGTTTAATCATTGGTTAACGGATAGCAACCGGTACTCGTAAATGTCAATTGTTGAGGTACCCCTATATACGTAGCATATCTTAAGCGGCATTTGAAACCAGGATTACGCTGTGCGCATTATTCATACACGGGTATATGTGGGAAACTGTTCTACACACTCATCTGCCCATATTACCATTTTTTGAATCGTGTTTTTATGGTGTGATCACTTTAAGGAAGGGTTTCCCAAACTATGTTCCACTGAACCTGAATAGGTGTTCCGCGACAATTTGGAAAGGTTTCATACACTGAAATACATTTAAAGATCTTCTACTTCATATTAAAAGGCGAGTGATGATGAATCTCCACTGATGTTTATGACGTCAATTATCTTTTCTCACTGAGTGCGCATGAAAGAGATGTGGTATATTGTTTTTACCTGACCTGTTTAACGCCAGTTGCCAAGATTGACGGAACGGTTAGCCGCGCTCATAAATAATGTTCATTAATCTAATAAAAAAAATTGAAATATTTGTAGGAATGACCCAACCTAAAAAATAAGCTAATTGTTCCATTGCAGAAAAAATTTGGGCAACCTTGCTGTAAGGTATATGTATACAAAATTTCTATAAACTAATCCGGAGATTGCAATGGTTTTTCAATCGGATTCAACGCATAATACGTTGGTTAACGTAAAGGAGCTCGTTGGCATTAAAACATGTCAGTATTTTCGCTTATAACACCTTTTTTCAGAAAACTTCCCTATTTTTGTAATAGTCACAAAACTTGTGAGAAACATTTAATATTTTTAAAGGTCAACACCGGTATTCCCCTCATTTTAGCAGATTAAATTGCATTTTTCACGCGCGGTGACTGCAGCGGCGACGTCGATTGACATTAGCGAGGCGCGCGCGCGTTTCGTCTTCATTTTTTTAGGCGGACATTATTTTCCCACGGTTTCTTCTCTTGTCAATTCGCAAAGTTGGCATCGCGCCAGTCGCGGCCAACCCGAGGTCCCCCTTTGACATTCATGCAGCAATTTAATCCGTATAATTTAGCGTTTTGCTATGAATATATTAGTATTTCGGCGTTCCATAGATCCAACCAAATAACCACGACATAAATCTTATTTACAACAGAAAGAAAGCACATTGAAAATTAAAAACTATGCCTGTAAAATCTCATCGCCTTTCAACTACAAAAAAATTAAAATCATTCAAATCGGTCGTTTGCGACCCAAGTTACACATTTCGGTATTTTTACTCAGTATTTATACGAATGATATTGGCCGAAGACGACGAAAAATCAAGATTTTTTGTCAACCAACTTTCATCCAGGACGTGCGACTATATTAATTATTCAATATTATAAAACATAATTATATGCCGCTATAAATACAAAAGAATTTTATCCGAACGCATTCATTCGTATGAATATCAGGCTGATATTTCCTCGGCTGCTGTTATATTAATTTTCGGTGAGCACTTATGAGAGGACTTTTCACAATTATTACGTATTTGGGGTGTGCACGTCGTCGTTATTAAAAGTGTAACAACTTATGAAGAATGAAAATGATAAAGATGTCAATGGCTCCTATAAAGCGACGCGGCGGCAGGACCTTGACTCCGTTAGCGGCAAAATCCGTGTCAAATCAATACGCCACTATCCATCCGCAGTTTGCCGAGAAAATCACATTCGATTCGTACGTTTCGCGGTGATATGGCGACGCGACTGAGTCGTTTTCTCGTCACGAAAGACAGTCAATTTAATGGAGCAAGTGGGCGGACGCTGCTAATTTTTAATGTTGACCGCTGGTTGGATTCACACACATTTCTATCGCACAATATATGAATTGTGTTTCTATTACGCTTTTTTTCCGCGAAGCGTTATTATCAAAAATTCCTGCAAAAGCTGTACAATTCTACAAATTATAATATAAGTGGAGGACTTACGTAACTTTTATAATATGACATGTGTTGAATACAAACTAATTCACTTAAAATATACTACCATTTCAATGATTTTGTAGCTCGGTCTATGTTATTACAATAAGTGATATTTCTCAACTGAAAAATATGCCAGTTCGTATGGCCATACATTTATTTATCTGTTGATGTGAAGAATATATTTATTCATCGAACTCTAAACTGAACATGAATTAGTCATTTTCCCCATATGTTTCCTGAGTGGAGCATATTGACTGTCTGATATATGCAATTTATTTCGTATGTTAAGAACATTAATCCGCTATCGAAAGTTGCTTTGTTAATAGCTAAATTACTGCGTAATGAGAGGAAGTGAGACAGAGCTTAAATAATTGGTTAGAAATAGCTTTAGTAGTTAGAATAGATTTCACCGACTCCCAACGATTCTAATTAAAAGCTTATAAAAAAAGTTTACATTTACGTTGACATTCAACCATAATATAATTATTATAATCGAATCTTAAATTTGTATAAAATGTAATATGTTTCAATGTTTGCACACTAAAATTTTATTTTTAATATTACAGATGGAGACCAGGGATCCTGGGAAAGTGGGCTGTCCTACGAATGTCGCTCGCTCCTCTTCAAAGCTCTTCACAACCTTATCGAGAGGTAAGCCAACAAGAGCCCTTTATTTTTTTAAAGTAATCTAATGCTTTCATCGTATAGGTAATACAAATAAAGAATACCACATACTGCACCGTGAATTTTTCATCTCAAATATATCCATTTTTACCACCGCTACCACGAAATATGATAGAAATGTCATGGAGCCGTAATCGGCAGAAAATCGTATGCGTAAAAAATGGTTTTTTTTTTTTTATTTCCCTCAGGTTGTGTTTAATAAATTAATTCAAAATTGAAAATGTATGCATATTACAAGATAACTGAAAATACGGTTTAATCATCACTTGATAATTGTCTCATATTCTGGTTTTTTTGGCTCCTTATTATTTTGTTTATTATATACCATGTTCGCTCCGTGTAACATATGGATCTACACAAGTTGAAGATTTCCACTCCGAAAGAGGAGTATATGGATCTCTGCAATGTGAAGACGTCTTGACAGATTATTTTTCACGAGGATTATTTGTCAGACAATTACTCAACCTAATGGGGATCATCCAGCCCTGCATTTTCAGAAAATTCGACAGATGGGGAATCGAACCCGCATTCCCCTGATTACTAGGCACACACGCTACCAACTACGTTACCTTTGGCTCTTACGATGTTTTATCGTCTGTCTTGTAGTTCCATGTCAATGCGTCATACATACGCTTATGATATTTTGCATTTATAATGGTTTGTTAGGGACATATAAATATGATACAATATGTCAAAGACCACCAATGCACTAACAAGGTAGGATGATCTGACTATTAATTAAAAGATATGTATTTTATAGTTTTTATCTCATGTATCACTTCGTCGTTATATCTATTCACTTTATATATACGTCACGTTATATGGAACATGTATATTAGTATGCATTCCTTACGATCTTTGCCAGTCCATGCGGATATCTATTTTCAACCGAAATCAACATCTTCGTGATTATATGCCCGACCGATGCAAGAAAGTGTAGATAATTATTGTGAGAAACACAATCTTCCATGAATTCTTCTAATCATCTTCTTGCTCATCCTCTTGCTCATCCTTACTTAACTACTAGTTTATAGCGTGGTAACCATAAATTACTGTGTGACAGCATTTTAAATATTTTTTTATGAAACGTTTATTCTCGAAACCAGCGAAAAACTTAGTCAAACTTTTTAAGTTTTCAAATATCCGCCGACATGTCTCAGGTGTCTTGACTAAATTTTATTATTGTATTTAAACATTTCGTTTTAAATATTCGCTGTGGATATCGACGGCTAATACTTTGACAACTTTATAATTATTATTTATTATTTTTTATTATTTATTTAGTTATTACATTATTAATTTCACAAATAATATCTCAAGAGGAAATGAGTTCAACTGAAACTTTGGCAAATAGTTATTTTGACATTTTATTATGGCTAAAAAAAACTAGTATGCACTCCAATTTAGGCAACAGGTTCTAATACCTCGACCGCAACTGTTTTTTTTAATCTGAAAACAATTAAACATATTAAATGTGAAGTTTCATAAAATATTTAAGTTCATTTCCCTTCATTTACTCTCACCGAGAGAGTGTAAGTATTTTTCTTAACAGATGTTTTTTCAGTCAAAAACCACCACTCCACTTGATTATAAATTCGGACTTTTTATCGGCTCTATTTCATACATAAAAAATAGATGTTATATTCTAAATCTGGTGGGTTATAAACATTCACGTTGATAAGTGGCCTAACGGTAAAATTTCATATTGTCTTGGAAAACACCGAATAGAGTTGTAATCTCATGTTTTGTTTGCTGATTACGGATTAAGACAATCATATCGATCATATGAAAAGAATAGTTATTTATCATTAAACATTATTGATATATGTATCCCCTTTGCCTTAGTTTGTGATAAAATGTAGTTTTGACCCAAAATAACGCTACTGTCGTCTTTCGGACCATTGTAGATCCATTGTGGATGATGTTAAAGATAATCAGATGCGCTGTAAGTCACGTGACGCAGCCATAGAATCACAAGGACCACTGACGGCTGTTTCAAATTTACTTTATTATTTAAGATGTGCGTATGATCGGTATCATTTCCAAAAATGTAACTTCACAGGTAGCGCATAGTCTTGCAAGAGTTATGCGTGGTCTCAGGCGTAAGAATAGTATTCATTGCGAAAAATATGAAAAGGCGCGAAATCTATTTAACTTCGTCAGTATATAAAGCCACGTGTCTGTATTTGTCGTAGTATACAAAGCTTCTTCTTCCTCTCCCGGGAGTACTCTTGTGTGGCAGGATTTATTTTTTCCGTCCCCTAGCGGGTTCGAACGGCAGCGAAAAGAGTTTTCTGTGTTGACAATTTTCCTCCACTTCAAATATCCATCTGTCACACTTCGCTCGGCAAATGTTGTAATTTTTCGCAACGCCTTTTGAATTTAGTTGATTTCGTGCTGTTTTCTGACAGGCTTTACGCATGGGGTAGAAATCCCAATAAATAGAACAGAAAGTGCGTCAAATTTACGTCCAACGTCAAGTACTAGTAATGTTTGAGTAATTTATAACTACTAATGAAAAACAAAGCATTTTTTGGTCTAGGATGTTCTAAATATTTTTTTCGTTTATGTCCATATGTTTGTGTCGTTTTCTTTCTTACGTTCAATAATTATATTAGGTCAATTACTTCAATAAACTACCAAGACGCTTGGAAATATAATTAATATTATAATACAATTAAACTGACTTAAATAATACATACCACATTCACAAGGAGACGGGTTTTTTCTTTCGTAGTCATGTTCCTATATTTCGTAACCTCTCGGGTTTGATCCAAGTCTAGCGAAAAGGTAACCGAAAGGCATTTCATGAGTAATTAAATGCGAAATGCCTCGTTATACCTGGCGGTATCAATTATTCACAACACGTTTGTTTATGCATATGTGATTATCTCTAGTACACCAGTTACAGATCTCTTTCTTATCGCTTTTAAAAATCAAATATTCCACATGCGACTCATTGAATTCATCATTTACACGTAAGAAAATCATCAAATCGATTTGAAGTCATTATTAATTCGCAAAGCTATCCGCGAATACATATTTAAATATTGACTACATGGCTAGTCTCTCTTGAATCCTAACCACAATGCGTTGTCATTTATTTCGATCACAGGTAATTTCTAATCCAAAATTATGAACATGCGAGTACACAATTAAATCAGACAGTAAAAGTATTAGCGAATATGTGACATAAGCGGCCGTATTCAACGCAAACTGTGTTGTTCCATTAATATGTCTCCATCTGCTGTTCTGTTCACGCGTATGACATAATTGTATGTATTGACATTCAACCGGATAGTATGTGTGTAAAATTTATTCGTCGAATTTGAACTAGTGGAAGGCCTGAAACGTGTACCTTGCGTCCATTCGATGACATCGGCAGTAACTGCCGACAAGAATTAAAATTATAATTCGAATATAAGTTAACGAATTTTACTTTTACTTTGTTTTAAAAATGTACGTCGCAATTTTAAAATGTGTGCATATCGTTGACACGTAGTTACTTCCCCGTAATACTTTCCAGATTCAGATCACAGGGCGAACGCAGTCCCACGTTTTCCCTCGATCCAAAGCCACATTCTTCGCCCACTTGTGTACATTATTTTTATACGACCGTTTCAAGTTAACGAAGTTCGACACTCCTCGCAATTCATCTTCTTCGTCGTCTCTTCCTGTTCATCAATCGAATGCTAGTCTGAAGAAGAAAACTGCACGCAGCTCGGTGCGACCCCATTTTATCGCCTCGTTCGGTGTCGGTTTGGAGTACAAACGGAGAGTCGACGATCATTACTTCCTACGTAGCTTAGAATCGCCAAACATCTTGAACCTACGTACACTTTCACTACTCCTCCTAACTATGTTGTAACGTCTACCATGGTCTACTTACAAAATGGGTGGCCCAGAAGCATCTTTGGGACATTGCTATAATACTTCGCGACGCCCTCTGGATTTTTTTCCAAACAAATCTAAACCGTCGTTTTCATACATTTTCAATATGTCTACATATAATTACGTTTATGTTACTGCTTTTTCCCTCGGTGGCCGATGGATTAGTATCCCCCTTCGGAGCTGTAGGCTGCGGGCTCGAATCCCACAAATACAGCATTTACGAAAGTCTAAAGATGCAGGACGGGTGATTGGGTGTACCGTGCGTTGAGCGATCGGCTCACAAGATGTCAATCGAGTCTTCGCATGGTAGAAATCTATATGCTCCACTTTGAGAGCTGACACAATAAAAAATATGCTTCTCCGCTATTCGCAGTAGCTTTGTCGTCAGTGTATGGCCGCTTATGTATGTCCATGTCTGGAGGCGTGGGTTGCAAAAAATGTTTTTGTGTGAAAGTCGTAGATCCAGATAGTTGTCATTTGAAACCTGTGTACTAAATATATTATGGAAGACGATCTCCCAATATGCCGCAGAACAAAATACGTTAACATCGCAGCGCAACAAACTATGGGCGTGCTGTTTTGTTTTCTGCCACCGAGTTGTTGTCGACTCTTCCGCTACGACACGCGCGGTTGTGTGTTTTTCAGACTCTTCTCTATTTTGTTCGACTAAACTTCAGTTCTCACTTGTTTTGAATATCTTCTGAGGCTTGCGGTTTCCGGTTCCGATTCAATCCTCGTTATAATAACTAAATTGAAAACGAAAATAAATTTCCACATGATGCGGGTCGGCGTACAATACATTATCATAGTGATTTCTTACTATCTGCATCTCTATGTAATTGCGTAATGATAAATATTTTACTCGGCTGTAAAAAAATATGTACATACATTCGAAGGCCACCTTAAGTTCCGTATGCGTTTGGGTCCATGGGCCGCGTTGCCACGTATTATCGTAAAGCTTAATTATTTTGTCAACCCCTTTATACTGATTGATTGACATTGCTGTTCAGTAGCATTATTTTGTTTAAGTATTCGAGAGTAGGCATATTTACTAATGTAATTTCATTAATTTTTAAATGTTTTGGCGATTTTTAAAGCTTTCTAAATTGGTCATTTTGGCTATAACACCGTTTGGTGGGACTGGGGCAGGTTTGTCTCGTTCGCGTATTTTTATTTTTTTTGTATAATTACGATTTAAAGTTTAAATTTTAAACCAAGTATGAAATACAATAAGGATAACCGATGAAAGTCTTGAAAGTTATATGCGATTATCTCTATATAAAACGAACGTCAATATTAGTCAAGTAGTTAAGTACTAGGGAAATCTTCACGTTAACTGATTACTTCATTCATTATAATTATATAATAAAATGTATGTAGATCTTTATGCCGAGCTATTGGTATATTTACTATACATAAATGAAATATAAATCGACAACTTGTTTATTTTTTGTTTAATAATTTAGCCCCCAAACTAGGAAAGGTTTCCCGTGACTGATTTAAACAATGAAATCATACCTGTTCCCTCAATTCCAACCATTTTTGTACGATTTAATATCGAGCTAAGCGATTATTATTGCATTGACTCGATTACTCGAATTCATTCTTTGACACTCATATTACGTACATAGGTTGTTTGTTGTATTTGTTTTAAAATAGCACATACATTGTCACGGAATGATTACTAATAAAAATAGAACGTGAGACGCGCAATGTGGTGCCATTTGCTATGTGTAATCAAACAATGTCGCAAGTTGCAATTTCATTTCCTCAAAATCAAAACTATAGGAGATTAAGGTATTATGTTATCGTAGCGTCATGCGGACGCTTTTGAAATACATAATAATAAAATTATAATAGAAACGATTCTACCGCATTGCCTGCGTTTGTTAAAATAAATTAATCATTCGTAAACATTGTCGTAAAAATTACGTCGCATCTGTCACTCGTGCGCGTGCATTTATTTGCCGAGCAAAATAACCAGCCTTGATTTCGTTATAACATGTCAAGTTTATTCGAGAGCATGGAATAATGTCACATCCGACAAAGCTTCCAATGATTATAATACCGCTCGGCTAATTTATCATTTATCACGTCGGCCGTTTACCGTTCATTAAAATAACCTCATATTGTAATTTGCCGCGTTCGACCGTCAGTCAGGCACGGAAATAATAAAGATATTGTAATCTGACAAAAGAATGGAAGGATATCGGCCGTTTTCATTGCAGTGAAGTTGGTCGGCGCTCGTTCGCGATCGCGCCGCCATCTATGTGCGGCGGTTCAAAATTCGAAGCGGCCGATTTTCCCGCGAAAATGTTTCGCCGTGACGACTGCGATGATTATCGAGTTTGTCGTTTTTATTTATATTAGCAATAATTATCAACCACAGCATATTACATATTACTTGAAAACACTTCGCTTTGACTTATTTTTATTGATTTTTAGGAATGTAATTTATGGGTGGTGGCTATAGGGATATCCATGTATTTCGTCAATTTGGCGGTTTTAACTTTTACCATGTCTCCCGATGACTGAAATTGGCCAGAAATAATTATCTGATTTGAACGTTACGCTCGACACATCTTTGATTAAATTATTTAACAAACTACGTAATGTAGGCTTTCAGTATTCAGTAAAAAGTAGGGTCATAGTTACTGTAAATCATAATTTAATCGATAACATATTAATTTTCAGGTGCCTACTATCCCGAGACTTCGTTAGGCTCGGAAAGTGGTTCGTTCAACCTTACGATGGCGACGAGGAAGACATCTCTAAAAGGTAAATCAACTGATTTTATTATCTATTTTCAAAGATTAGACAAAATCGTCGGGAAGTTAACAGTGTGTGCAAATCGCCCCTAGTTTGTTCATATTATATAATAGTTTACTATTATAAACTTCCTATATTAAACTCTTGGAGATCTCTGTGTATTTTTTCTTAAGAATAAAATTATACTTCGTTCTCCTCCATACATTGTATTTTTATTTTTTCTATTAAGGAACCAATTTATATGTTTGACTATGCTGTCTTGATACAAATATATTGTACACTAACTGAAATGATCGCTTAGACTTGATTTGAAAATCATTTAGATTTTTAACTGAAAAGAGTGCATATTTGGGCTCTGATATTTGTATACTATGGGTCCGGATGTGATAATGTTTTTTAGGCCTTTTAAGTCAATATCAAATAAAATAAATGTCACTTTCAATGGGACGCAAGGTGGATAATAGAAAACAATTCTTAAATTGATATTTTTTTTAAACCAATGACCCTGAGTAATGAAAAAATATTATTTGAACCATATATGAAATGAATTACTGGTCTGCAACTTTTTCAAACAGTCAATAAATTATGAAAAGCTCTATTATGAAATTGGAATGTATTTCTGAATCTTGTGATTACAGCTGCTGGCACTTGTCGTTCTCCTTTGCTTTCTTCGTACATGGGGAGAGTACGGTATGTGCCAGTGTAGATGTTCGTCAACATCCGCCTGTTCGGAGACTCACCAAGTTACCACCCGATGCCCATAATCCTAAAGGTAATAAACTTCTTCTCTATACACTAAGTGATCACTTTCATATTTGTGAATTGGGGAAGAACAATATTCATTACATTCATTATTATTCATGAAACACATGCTTTCAATAACTCAACTAACATGCATATGCATGCGTGAAATATGTAAAAGTAAGATGAATATAATCAAATATCGGTATTTTGATTTATCATTACAAAAACTTACAAAACAAGAATTTGGAATGACACAACATGCCATGTAAATATTTAAATTTCAAATTATAATCTTAATATAAAAAACACACTTAATTGTTTGTGAAAATTTTTGATCACGTCCAATCAATAGATTGTGGCTTGGACGTCTTCTGCTTAACTACATCCAATTGTAACGATTAATTGTTATTTGCTTTTAGTTCAGTTCAAATCGATTAAAATTTACGTCTTTATCTTTGCAAGTATTTCATGACATATCTTATGTTATCTTGTTCCAGTTATCTTAGCTCCCTTCGGCTTGGCGGGCACACTGGTCAGCCAGAACAAGAGTAAAAGCAAAAATGGCAGTCCATCAGTGCAGAATGGAAACAATGGTGACGGTGCCGCTCGTCTCTTGGATGCGTGGCGTCACTTCTACCCCCTGGCGGGATGTGGTAGCGGCGCTGACTCCACCGTGGAAGTATGCGTCGGTGGGGCTAGGATGCGATATCCCATCGGATATGTCTTGCTCACAGAATTGGACGAACCATCCACCCCCGCTCCTGCACCTGCGCCTCCCCCTTGTGCCCCCGCTCCGCATCTAGCACATCTCACCCTTACTCACCTCGGCCTCGCCCAGCAGGTAAAATTTTATAATTTCATCTTTACTTTCATCTTGATAAGTAATTGAAAAAAAAAATTTGAAATGAGTCTTTCAAATAAATCCAACCTTTGAATTTCTCTCGATTGATTTCGGTATTCTGGACCAGCGCCACGTGCTTTCGCCAGAAAATTGCATTTGAGAATAAAATTAAAGATCATTGCTGTATGTTTATAAGAGAATATCATACAGCAAATTTAATTATAGCCAAATTTCAGGAGAAAATAAGTGATAAAGCGAAATCTTATCAATTTAATTAATGCTTTTATATAGTGAAATTATAAAAATGATACTAATTATAAATTTAAAGTTCCAAGTTGCTCTTGCTATTATATCTTCAATATCATATTTAAAAATAATGAAAATATTTTCTTACGTTATTGTATGGTAAAAACTCGTATTGTTTGTAACTGCAATACATTTCATCACTTGTGATATAGTGAGCAATAAATGCAACTTTTACCGTCCTCAATTGTTTTGTTACACCGTACTGTTTTCTTCCGACATTTTATTGATAGATATTTTTTTTAATATTTATTATCCCCAGGAGCCTGACTTAGTTGGCAGCAATAATGTCATGATGGATATTAAGCCCGCCAAGGAATGGGAGTTTGTAGATACCACGAGACGGGCTAACTGTACCTGTTCAAAGTAAGCATCCGCTATTTTCCGTTATCTATCTTTGATAGTGTAGCATTGTTTTTCTTTTATTTAAGACTTATGCGATATACCTATGCCGTGTACAATTTTTGAAGCTTTTTATAAATAATACCTATTCAATTATTTGACAGTTTGTTATTGAATATTATTTTTATAAATATTTATTTACTCAATACTATTATAGTATGTTTCTACTCATGTTTTATGTTTTACTAGAGCTTCTTTACTTGTGAATAGGTTATATTGTGACACTTTTTATAATAACAAAACTAAAAAACTTCATTAGATGAAGTTTATTAATGAAAAGAGTGCTGTCTGAAAGTCGGTATATGATATCGATTGCTTCCTTGCACTTCTTACTAGTTGTAAACGAAGGATACGGCAAATGAATTGTCTTTTTTGTTCCATTTATTTCAATTCTGATATAAAAATATAATTCAAGTCACAACTGGTTGATTTTTCTTTCACATCATTTGGGTTATATTTAAAATGATCACTTGATATTCTGCTAAGCCATTTGAAGTTCAGAATTAGTTACTGCATTCATAAAATGAAAGTAAAATATACCACTTTTACTTTCGCATTATTCTGGTAATTGGATCACATGGTTCGAGAAGTTCGCCTAAAATATAGAATCTGAAAGGAGTGTGGACAATTAATTTCGTAATTGTCTGTTCTATTAATGTATAAATAAGACTTGACTTTTTATTTAATTATAAATAAAAGATTTAGATTAAGAAATATGATTTATAAAGGCTGACCTGGACTCAGATTACTTGTTTTTGTTATATTCATATCTGAAGATTCCTAAGTAGTGAAGCTCTTGTATTATCATTATGTAAAAATTCAATCTGCTTTCTCTCACTCACTACAGAAAAAACTTTCGCATGTATATATCGCATAAGCTTTCAGTAGATATCTGCACCACCATTTTTTTGGCAGATAAAGTATCTTTTGGGAATGGTAGATTGGATAGCAAGTGTGATTCATTATGTATACTTTTATTAATCAATGTTTAGATAAATAGGAATTTTAAATCATTATAATAAATTAGTTCAAATGATCTAGTATTTCGTTTAATGAATATTAAATTGAATCATTTAATTATATTGCGTGATGCAAACAGTTCTACCTAATATTATTTTATTTATCACATAAATAGGCAACTTCAGTCTGTTACTGCAATCTATTACTCATACTCTAATGGTAATAGTGCAGTTGATTCTCGATTCAATAGGATAATTGGTAAAAATGTATCGAGATGAAGCATCACTTAGATATTACCTACAAAATATGGTTACACCGATCTGTGTTATATTATATAATTTATTATCCAGTATTTTTAAATTACAGGACATGTATAAATGTAATACAATATTAATGCTAGATTCTATAGTGGGAGCTATACAAACAATTTTGTGAATAGGATGTATTTTTCACATCATATGTCGTGATTTTAAAGATTGTTAATTATGATAAGTTATTTTATTTTAGAGACTGACATCTTTAAGTAGACTGAGAGTCGGCTGACTTTCCTGCTATTATCTGTGTATTTTTATCATTTCTTTCTATTTAATCAATTCAGGATGATAAAAAAGATAATTATGTTTATTTAAAGTAATTTGATGTGGTCATATTTAACGATTTATCTTTCTATTGTAATTTTTTAATAAACAGATAAACAAAATTTAACATTTACAGTAATTCGTAAAACAAATAGTCGATCTATGTTAAGCATGGTTTTTGTCTTTGTGGTGTTGTATTTCTTTATTATTTACTAGCTCTATAGTAAGGCACTGGAGACCACAGATTATTGAATTTAAATGAGAGTATCAAATAATCATATTCCAAAGTCAACCAGAAGTTGGTACCCAGTACTAGAGTATGATCCCGAGGAAGTAAGCCAATGACTAATAACCAATCATTTTGAAAACTATGGTATGATACTTCCACACGAAGGTCCTTTTACTCCATTTTACAATGAAGCCTCCAAATAATCATTAAAAATCTACTGTTTCCTCAGTGTAAGCAATTTATTTATAAGTGAGTTTTAATTAAATGTAGAAAATGTTATAACTTATTAAAAAATTATATAGAGATATAATACAGTGAGTATGGAATCGTTGAGTGAAGGAAATTAATATTAATTTATGAGAAACCACCTCGCGGGTGGCTGAAATGAAGTGAGACCAGGGTTAGGGGTGTGGCGTGTGCGGGCTGTGAAGAGCTGTGGTTGGTTGTTGCAGGTGGCGTAGAGGGCGGCGTGGGGATCGGCACGCGCGCTCCGCCCCTTTCCATTCCTCTCGCAACAAACACTCTTCTACGTGAGTTACATCTCTCTCTCGGAAATGATATAACAAACACCCCTCCCCCTATCATTCTCTAACCGCTGTTCTATATCACTCGCATCACATCTTATATCACCCGGGGAATTCGGTCCGCCGGTTTTTCTATTTTCTTTTGGCCTCTCTTTAGGTATTATTTGTATGGGATGGACAACTTATTGTGGAATTAACATTATAAATAGGCTTTCTTCGGTTAGCGTGGTTTTTAATTTGTGTGCATATCGTTTCTTTTATTTACCATATTTAATTTTGAGTTCTATGCAAAATGGACACACATTTGTGAGCTGTCGGTTTGCGAGTGCTCTATTACCACCTGTTCATAGTGCAGTGCTATTATTAGATCCTTTTTCATTCGGTAGCTACTGTAGTGCATTTTGGTTATTTTCGTCCTATTGCAGGAATAGCATGCAGCCTACTCTGGTCCGCCTGTCCTCATTCATTTTATTTCTCCAGCAATATTTTGCCCGCTTTGAATTTCATTATAATGGCACTTGTTTGCTTCTATCAGCTCCTCTTAGCACGCTTTGAGTATGAAGACCTTCACTGGTCATCAAATATATATCATGGATTGTATGTTAAAGATTGTTTGTATTTCTTACTGAATTATTAAATTGTTTCTCTCTTATTAGGATCCAACAGAGTAAATATTTTACACACGGTCATGTGACATCTTGTAAATGTTTTATTCTCCACGGCATGTATATCACTGGAGTTAGTGATGATAAATTCATTAGAGAATGAAAATAGTTTTTTTTCTTTTGAATACCGATGAAGGTTTAATACCAATAGAAGTCAAATTAAAACTTCTCACTGGCTTATGCTTTTTAAAGGCTGGATTTTAATAACCTACTTCTACTCATTTATATTTCATTGTTGAAATGAATTCAATTGAATTGTATTATTTCATTTTTAATCTCTCACAGAACATAAGCATGTTATAATAAATGACATATTGAATTCAAATTATCTCCATACCCCAAAGGACATTTGAATTCTTCATTTAGTTAAACCAATGTATTGTAATTATGGTGAATTTAGATAAATGTTATAGTTATCAATATAATTAATTGCTGATATGTTGTTTGTCATTATATTTTCAAATGGTGATGGGAACCTGTATACCATGTCTCAGTAACAGTGAAGGTATTCACTTTTGTGTCAGGCCATTTTTTTTAATCATTACCTGATTTCAAAATTATTCATGCATACATGGGATTGTGATAGAAGACAACATATTTTATTTGTGAGGAATTAATTTACAATTAAAAGATAACAGTGTATGTGGAAGAATTTAATAGTGATAATTATTTTTTAGACCATTGCAATGTTTATTTGTGGTGATGGTGATTTCAAAAAAATCAAAGAAGCTGTTTAGATTCTCTTTTATTCCCACTTCATATACCCTTCTCTTAAATCAGTTACAGATTTGATTCGATACAAATATTATATGTGTAATTGAGTAAATGCTGCTTTTCAAAAGTTTATAAAGAAATAAAGTTTTCATAGTCATTATCGAAATCATTGTGGCTTCTTAATTAACTGAAGTAAATCATTTAGTATACACTCCATATTTCAAACATATTTTACATACAGACATATCAACTGTGTGCTAAAACACCAGAAGCAGTAATGCTTGCTACAGCTTGGAAAAAGAGTTTGATTGTAAATTTATTTCTTGCTATAATGTCACTTCAGACCCGTTATTTCATTGTATTTTATGCGATGGAAGAATCGGCATCTTCATCAACTTATCTATACTTTGTGTATATTGTATTGTGTAATTGTTTATGTCTATTTTCTATCTATGTAAACTGAAATATAAAATAATAGAAAAATGATTTGCTCTGTGTCCAGGTGTATGAGTGTTGGCGGTTCTCAAGGTACTCCAGGCGGAGGGTCCCCAGGTAGCTGCGGGGCGCCCTCACCTGCAGTGGGAAGCGGGGGCAACGGCAGCGGGGGTAACAATTCGGCCGGTGCGGGGGGAGGGAGCGGGGGCGCGGGTGGCATCTCGTCTCCCGTTCCCCCGCCTGACTCCTCTGCCGCCCCCTCGACTCCCCGGACTGTTCCCCCGCACACGCCTCACACCCCTCACCTGCAAATGCCGCACACCCCTGCCCCCACTCCACCGCTGGCCCCTCCGCACACTCCTCATACGCCGCAGACACCTAGGCCTCAACAGGTAATTAAATTACATTTTTATTTTTACATAATTTTACTTAATATATTATGATAATTTACTGAAGCCATTTTATAGAATTTCTCCCATATAAACTTATGTTCACATCATCTAAGTAGTTTGGTAATGATGAAATTCATCATGTGTAAAATAATCATTCTTTTTTTTACATAGACATCTGCAGAATCACCTGGCGAGAGTTTGAAGCGGCCAATACTGGCCCTTCAAGAAGTCGAACCCGACCCTATGGAAGAAGAGAGATCTCTCGATTTGCTCTATGACTATTCTACCTTACATGCATGGTGAGTTGCCCACTTATTGTTTACATAACAATACTATATTATTTGTCTTGGATGTTCGCATTAGGACAAATAAACAAGGTACTTCTACCTTCCGCAGTACAGTTTGACCACCATATCATTGGTATGGTGGCTGCACTTTTTGCTGTGAATGTAGTTTCATTTATTAATATGTATGTGTTAAAATTGGTACATGCAAGCTTACAGAATTGTCGGTAATGAGTATGCCGAAAATTATCTTTTTCTTGCTATATTAAAATTGAACAACAGTCCTGCTAGGAAACACAGCTATAATTAGAGTCTAAAAAACTGTGAGACAGCAGGGGATACAAAAAAGTTTAACGTAGTGAGTTCCTAATGTACCTTATATTATTGTTAGTGAATATTGTTAATTATTTAAGGCTCAATCATCCGGTCAAGAAGTTCAAACAGGAAGAAGGTTATGCGGTGGGAATGGACACGATAGGCTTAAGCGCAGCCGCGTTAGGCGGATGGGAAGAACCTTCACCGTGGAGACGGGGTGAAGATCTGTACGCAGGTCACACTCATACCAAGATGGCTCCCGTTGACCCGCAGCCATGCAATGGGCCCCTGCCACCTTACATCAAGGGGGAGCCCCAAGACCCCAATCAGGTACAGATTTGCATGCACAAATATCTTATTTTTTGTAGATAGAAGTTTTTGATTTTATAATATGATTCAAATGTCATGGCTAGGTTGATAGTACGACCGGACTAGTATCGGCGTCAATTCTCTGATAGGTTGATTTTTTTAAAATTGTACGGTTGAGAGTGTTGAGTTTGTAATTTATCAATAACGATTGTAAAACAAACTGTGTTTTATATCATATTAATGTTTATGTGCTCACCGACTTAAATTTGTTGTATTAACAGTGGTTTGCCTGATTTTAATTGTCATATCATCATTGAGACTGAAATAATAAAAAATTTCAACTAATTCATACTTTTTCAATTTATAGAGCAGTAAATTTATTGAAGAATTATAACTGGGCAATGACCCGATCGCGCCACTCTGTCACCGCATAGTAATGTGAATGGAGACAATAAATTTAGTTATAACTGGTTAGTTCGACTAGTCGTTATCGATAAAATACAAACAAGGTGGCAGTAAGTATTCTACGGTGGCGCTTTCAGATACTATGACTCATCTTGAACTGTATCTGCCGTATTTTGTATAATGGTTATGTAAGTGAGGAAAGAGTCATCAATGGTTATACATACTACCAAGGTAAATCGTAAATTCAATTCTTGCTTAGTGAGAAAAGCAATTATATTCAGTAGCGATACTTTGTACTGTGCATGAAATTGTAATGTTTTTGCCTATGGTAAAGTAGAAGGCTCAACATTATCTGCCGTGTACAAGGCGGGTGTAGAATGTAGAACAATTATCACAAAATTAATAGCATGTCACACAAATAAACTCAATTTTTTTGCGACACATTTTCAACAATACTATAACAGATACATTATTCGCTGATCAAAGTGAAAGTGAATGAATGGAATATTGTTATTGATGGTTCTATCCTTTTGTACAACTAGCATAGTCATTAGATCGATTGAACGTAACAAGCCAAAGATTCAAAGACAAATTGTTTCTTACTCCAAATTAATGCTACCTTGTCAACTGTCCGCCTAGCAATTTTATGAACAAAATTCTAAGTTATGAGCTTTAGGAAAGATCTAACTTTTTCAAATACTATTATAACACAATCGGGAGCACCTTTAGTCAACAATAAATAATCTATTTAAACATAAGCTTTAATTTAAGCATTTTATGCTTGTTAACAAACTTTATGCTTACTGTACTAGTGTTATCACTCTATCAGTACATTGACGAGTTTTTATGCAATGTCATCACTGTCAATAATCATTTGTCAAATTTGAAATTAAAACCTGTTGATTCGTTTATCAACATAGTGTCTGACATGGCATAAAAATCATCAGGTATAGCGATCTCCTTGTCAGCTTTAAATGAGAGGTGTATGGGCTATCGTTGGGCGCAATCTGACACGCTCTTTTCCATTGTGGTTTTTAGGACGATGCCAACAAGGAGAATAAAAACTTGTTCACATCGGACGGACTGCAGGCGTCCTACAAAGACTTGGACCAAATATTTGACAACTCGGACGACACGAGTGGCGACGAGACGGTAAGACTTGTGAGTGTTGCCCGTGTTCTTTCTAATTATAATCACTCTCAACTCCATTCCTTTTTCTGTTCTTCATCTTGTCTTCTATTCAAAACTCTCTCATCTGTTTTGATCATGCTAGCTAAAAGACATTGAGTTATATTTGTGTGTGCATTTTACAATTATTTTTTTTTGCTTTTTTTTTATATTAGTCCTTATTTTGTGCTTCCTCTGTTATGTTTAATCGATTTCATTATTTTGCAAGTTTTTTTTGTAGTGATTATTTGACTATTTTTTACTGAAGTATCGGTTCTATTATTGCTTGCATTTATTTTTCAATATTCATTTGTTCAAGTGAGAGCTAATAGACATTTATTTAGAATCAGGTGCATTAATTACAGTTGATGTGTCTTAAGTAAGTGAAATGATTTTCCATTCACTTTATTTGTTTATTAGTTGCTTGAAAGTTAATAAAACTATCTTATTATAATGAATAACAAAAAGGATGAAAATAAATCAAGCCTTATATTGCTTTATAATTATATAAAATTATTTCTACCTCAGCGTCATGCCATTTTCATATATGGCCTGGCTTGCTATAAAATGATAAGGGTGTTGAATAAATAAAACGGCTTACGCCATCATTTATTATTCTACCATTTGAGCTTACTGAACTTGGACTTAATATACATCTTCATCTGTGCCTTATAGATAGACTTGCTTTTCTCTATTCCGCAATTGAATCTGAAATTCAACATTGAAGAGAATCAATTCCTGTAGACTATATCAATAAAAAGAGATTTTATGGTGATAATTGCATTTTTATAAAAATTACCACTTTTCATGTGCATAATGTCTTCAATTAATATAAAATAATAAATAACAGTCATCACTTCCTTATTACTTATTGTGTCCTTGTATGTATAGCTGCAAGTCCACACGCCGCCAGATTCAAACAAAAGTGGTGGTGGGTGCGGTTTGGATGAAAGTACAACGACCCTACTGGGCGGGTTGGCTCGCGCAGGCAGTCGCCAATGTGGTGTGCGACCAGAAGAGCTCTGCAAGATGTTCCCCACGCCTCCTTCATTGGAACACAATCCACAGCCCTCACCGGGGGCCTTTACCCTCCCCGAACTCGAACAGCCTCCTCACAGATCTGCCTGCGGGTCCCCACCTCAAGAACCTATAGAGGTCAGTTCACTTATTGTTTTCAGATCAAGCATTTTTATTAATTTTTATTGATGGTAATGATGTTTTACATAAAATTTTATAATGGTGATTGATTTGCAGGATTGGTCATACGTATTCAAGCCACCGACGATATGCAAGTACGTAGGCTCTTCTAAATATGCAGCGCTGTCTGGACTGACTAGCACGCCGCCTCCTTCTAACTGCATATACCGACCTTCCTGGCAACAGCCACCTGTGTCTGCTGATTCTCGTCCACCTGCCAGACCCGCTCCCCCCCGGACGCCGCACCACATACCCAATCTAAATAGTGTAGGAACCATATCCCAGCCTGCATCCGTTGGCTGCCCCTCCGCTCCCCCTCCGCCACTCGCTCCCCTCTCTACACCTTCTCCGGCTTCGTCTGCCCCTCCACCTCCTATGCCACCCTCCTCTGGGTGCGCTCTCTTGCTCAACCTGCTGCTGGCTGATACAGCTCTCAATATCTTCCGGGACCACAACTTCGATAGCTGCACCATGTGCGTGTGCAATGCCGGACCCAAGGTATGTGTGCTTATATTATAGACCAATATAATGAACTTTTACATAGAAGATATAATTTGATAATCTGTTGTTTTCAACATGGTACCATCTAAAGTCAGATCAATTATAACAAATTTGTTTTGCTGGTTTTGAAATGCCCCCAGATCAATAAATGACAATCTTATTTACATACTAATAAATGAAGCAAATTGTGAATATTGTGTTAAATATATGGCAATAATACAGATAAATTTCAATTGCTGACCCACTAAAGTCCATATGTTAATATCCAAGTATATTGATTATTATAATCTTCACAGGTCGTGGGTAATATCCGCGGTGCAGATTCAGGAGTTTATCTTTCAAACGGAGTTTCATCACCTCTCTCTCCTGGAAGTCCTATGGGGGATCCATCACCGCCTCCCATGGCTCCCAACTTAGGAAGCAACGGATTAGCCCTCTTTGAGGAGGAACCCATTCGGTGTAATTGCGGATTTAGCGCTGTTGTCAACCGGAGGTTGGCACACCGAGCCGGACTCTTCTACGAAGATGAGATGGAAATCACAGGTTGGAACTTTTTCTAGTCCCTTCAAAGAACATACCATATTATAATAAAAAGTTTCCTTAAGAATAATTTTGTATTATGTGCAAATAGTATATAAAATATTCTATCATTTATATCGCATTTTGTTGATAACATTTATTGAACAACACTATAAATATTAAAATTAATGTAACCACTATTGCAGGTCTAGCAGAAGATCCAGCTGAGTACAAAAAGGAAGGAGGAGCATTCAGTGATCCAGACAAAAGCTATGCAGCTGCACTTGTGGAGCTAGTGAGAGAACAGTGCAGTTTGCTGGGAGGAGGCAGTGCTCTTCATGTGGCGGCAGCTGAAGCAGCTGATGCAGCCTCGCCTGAACCGCGTTTGCACTTGCTAGAGTACGCCGACTGTGGAGAGGCTGCTGCCTCAGCTTTAGAAGCAGCAGCAGGCCGTGCATCACCGGCTGTACACCGGTGGCCTTTTCTACGAGCACCTGCCCCCCGTGCGGGTCGTGACGTGGTACGAGTGATGAGGAGATTACAACCCTTGCTGCAAGATGCCATTCAAAAGAATTGCAGTACCACCCGCATGTGGGACGCCGTAGCAGGCCCGCTCACTTGGCGTCAGTTCCATCGACTTGCAGGGCGAGGCACAGAAGACCTTTGTGAACCGCAACCAGTCCCACCTCTTCTTGTTGGTCACGACCGCGATTGGATGTCCCTCTCCCCATATGCCCTCGGCTACTGGGACAAACTTCTTTTGGAACCATACTCTTATTCACGGGATGCCGGCTATGTGGTGCTGGTTCCTGACACCCCGTCACTAGTACGCCGAACACGAGCCTTCATGCGAGACCTGTCAGCTGCATATGAGCAGTGTCGCTTGGGTCGTCATGCCCCCGTTGCTCGGATATCTAAAGACGGCCTCCTCCGGGTACCAAAGGCTCCACGACCTGAACCCCTCGACAGCTGGTTTAGCAAGCTACCTGAGAGTACTTCTAGTGAAATACTCAAATTATATGCTCAGGTTTGTGGTTTACAAATTTGAAAAATTTAAATAAAAAGATTTCCCTAGTTAAATACAATGTCTCCCTGGTTAGCGCAGTTGGTAGCGTGCGTGACTAGCAATCTGGGGAATGCGGGTTCGAA
>JAGVSQ010002014.1:0-26384 GCA_022683975.1 Rhyacophila evoluta | reverse complement strand
GATCTCACATATGGAAGTTTACCAGTTTTAAATAATTCAGAATTTAAAATTTTTAGTTAGCATGAGAGCGTAAAAAACTAGAAACTATAGAGGGCGCAGTGATTTTATTTGTGCCAACGCGCTGAATATGTAGCTACGTTACTAAACTGTAATAGTTATTGACAAAATTTCTCTTTAACTTAATTTATAAAAGATAATTGTAAAATTGATAACTGATAGACTAGTAATATGACTTTAAATGAGGAAATAACAAGACATTCGGTGGATCGATTATTCACGATAAAGAGTGATCTTGAACAAAGTATAGTCACGTACTATGTATACTTAAATTACCTTTCATAAAGCAAAGTTAAATCACTTGAAAAAATATTAACTGTAAAATATTGTGTCGTAAGTACTCTGACACTGTGTTTACAGCTATATAAGCAATCGCTAAAAGATGTCTAACCAGGATCTTCTTAAATATTTTTATATTTACAATATTATATTCTTTTAGTATTATTGAAACACTGTTAGTAATTTAAGTCTCAATGAATGAACTGTAAACGACATCTTTATCAGAAAGTCGTCCATTTTTTCATAGCAAAAAAAATATTTAAGTACCTTAGTGCAAATCGTTTTTTAAATGGTACGTGTTCAATTATCGACAAACAACTCAGATAGCAATGATTCTTTAATTAATTATTATTTCGATGAAAACGCGGATAAGATGCCAGTTACTAATTTTTATGACTGAAGCTGACAACTTCGCATCAATTCGACAGGCAATTAAAAATCGCTTTCAGTTCGACGAAATGGTCGATTTAATTTATGGTCGCACGACTAGAAATCAAATAAAAAAGAATGCGCGAGCGCCTAACATATTCACGGTTACTTTTTTATGTATTGTGTTAAAAGAAATTATTTGCGTGCAATAGTTTATTAGGGTTGTCGCAAATATCGGACGGATAAAAAATTATAAATAATGAATATAAATTTTATAAATTATCTCTTGGTCTAGTAATATAAAACCTTACAAATTAGCATCATTTTTCAATCAATGATAAAAATGCGTAATATATTCTGGTAATTACTTACAATTTATTTAACATCTTAACATCTTTATGTCGTTTTTAACAATGGTACAATAAAAGCAATACATCACGAAAATGATAAAAAATAAAAGATTTAGGTAAAACTGAAAGAATATTTGATTCTACAATTTCCAGTGTTTTTCATTGAGCGTTTAGTATATACGGAGTAATTTTAAGGAAGATTAATTAATAATAATGACACACATCGTATGAATCTTCTGTTTTTTTAAAGAATTGCTTCACTTAATAATCGATCAAGAGTTTTAGAACGATTATTAGATTTTATTGATTCGTCCCTAGTTTTAGATTTTGGCATAAATGCAATTCTACTATTTTATATGCTATAATCTATTCTACAATACAATTAAACACTAGTAAATAATAACTATTGATGGTTGTAATTGATATATAAGTAACTATCTAATATTAACATAAAAACAGTGAGATTAACGCAGATCGTAAATAATAATTCTCTTGTAATTTTTCAATTTCAAATAGAAGTATGAAGTGGAGTGTTGTAATTATTCAATAAACAGGAATATGAAATGTTGAAAAACTAGACTAGAACAGTTCATGTAATCACAAAGATTTTGTGATTACATGAACTAGATTTAAGTAATATATTTAATTTTTTTTTTTTTTTGAAGGGTATGTGCAGCCCTGCACTTAAAGCTTATGATGGCTTTATAAATTAATTCAAGCTCGCGTAATATTGGAGTGACAAAAAAATATTGTATTAAATAAAAATGACGCCACATTACAACCATGTTACATTACAAACGTCAAAGAATCTATCGCGTCAAATTTGAATCCAATTTCACAGAACATTGTCCCACAAACGAGCATTTGAATAGCATTTTAATGACGCCATTTTTTCTCATCACCTAGGATTGTTAGCGCATTCCGACTAGTGATGTCCACTTTAGGCTCGCATGAACCGGTTGATAATAGTTACAACTTCTGCTTGTCTCCCCGGTTGACGTAATTCGTAACATGCGCGTCTAGAAATCGGAAAAATGCGGGTTCGATTATCCATCTGTAGGATTTTAAAAATCTAAAATGGACTGGATGCCCATTGGATTAAGCAATTGTCTGACAAAACGATGCTCATGAAGAATAATCTGTCAAGACGTCTTCACATTGCGGAGATCCATATACTTGACTTTCGGAGTGGATATCTTCGTACTGTGTAGATCCACACGCTCCACGCTGGGAGCAAATATGATATAAGAAAAAAAAATATCTAGTGAATATGTTAAAAAATATATACATAATAACTCTTTGATTAACGTTTCATTTCAATTAAAGTTACAATCAATTCTTGTAAAAAAACATCAGGAATTGCTAATTGTGTGATATTCATACAATCCACTTAAAGTGGGAATGAAGTAAATATATGCTATAAGTATATTGGCAATATAAACTTCATAACCTTGAAGAAACGCATATTTATTGTTGTCTCTTTTTAAATATATTTAAATCTTATACTCATTTATGCGTTATAATGATACCAAAAATACAACTAAATTATTTAATTGTATGCGTTCCATTGTTGGTTTGCATTTCTACATTTGCACGTCTAATAAATGCAACGTATAATATAAAAAACGTCTGAAAAAAATAATGTTTGTAATCTGCTACATAAAAACAAAGCGAGACACAGCTGGCGATAAGAGGGCTCGTTGGTATTTTTAAATAACTATTTCATAGAGAACCGTTTGATAAATATTTTTAATCACATCGCTGGTTTATAAAACGTTTTTCGTAAGTAATCGACACTTTTTGCCTCAGCGATGACTCGGGGTGACGATTGGACATGTTTTTAAATGGATGTCACCGAATTCACATTAAAAACAGCATTTAACCATAAAAAAGAAAAACTTTATTTAAATTAGGAAAACAGTTATTTTTTCGCGTGCTAAGCATCGTGACTTTCATAATTGTATCCCGCAAGCTTTTTAAACTAAAATAATAAAGCTTCTGAAAAAAACAGCTTATTACTACTCGACATTAAAAGCTTTAAGTGGATTTAATTATTCAATTGAGTAAAAAAAATATTCCATTTAAAAAAGATAATGCAAAAAAGAGAAAATTACCAAGTAAACTAAGAACAGAACAGAAAAAATTGACTCAACTTCGCCATTATTTTTGCCAATGCTGGAAGCCTTATATTCAAAATTATAATACATTACATCTGAATCAACACGGAATGGGTATAAAATATTTCGAGAGGCATTTTTTCAGGAGAGTGTCTAATTAATTATACAAATATTTTATGGGAACTGTTAAAATGTAGCTGAAGTCTTAGAATTATTTAAAAAAAACTGAATATAATAATTTGAATAGCTCCACTGTCAATTTTTATTTTAAATAACACTGTTAATACTAAACGAACTTTTATATATGGTATATTACTTTTAAAATAAATTTTGTTGAGGATAGCATTTTGTCTTTACTGTAGTCAAGAGATTGGCTAGCGTGCGCGTTTCGCAAGCGGAAAATACGAGTTCAATTCCCGAATATGTCGGATTTCTTAAGATCCAAAAACGCCATACTGCATACTCATTGGGTTGGCCGATTGTCTAAAAACCAATTCTCGTTAAAAATTGATGCATAGTCCTCGCATTTTATATTTAATTTCATCACAGATTTTGTTCATTATACCATTATGTGAAAATTGTGAAATATTATAAATAAATTATATATCTAACATAAAAATAATGAAGATAAATATACAACAAAATTGATTTTCGGAAAATCGGTCTTAATGATTTTCGCAGTAGTGTAGTTAAAAGGTTTTATCATTTTCATATTAAAGGCTAACGCTGAGAACAGAAGTCGTTATTAAGCATTATTTGCGTGCTTACAAAAAGTATTATTCAATTAATTTCAGTAAAATAACTATCATTGTCATTGTAAAAGAATAAACAGTTACGTTACGTTTGGAGATGTCTCATTTTTTTTCTTCCGGCGTCTGCGTTGGTACAACAGGAAAAAACGTTTAAAATAATTATCCGCCATGCATGAAAAACCGTTAGACGAATTATTTTATTTTTATTGCTACGCGTTTATTAAATTCCGAAATCCATACTCCACCTGTCGACGAAATGGCGCAATCGATGAAGTAGCTATATGCAAAAACGACAGCGCTTAAATTAAAATGATTATTCACTTTAAAAAAAAATGGATCGTGTAGTCATCCTATGTTACTATTAATTAATATTGAATTATCTTTTAAAAACAATTATGCGAAGTTTAACTGTTAATTCACTATAAGACCGACGTCTAAATTTAAGCAAAAGATAATCTGTAAATTAAATTTAAACTTTTCAACAAGTTAAAAAAATCCTGCGAGGCATTATTTCTCGTTGCAAGCAGGCATAATTTATTTGAAAGCCTTCTCATTTACGCTTTCCAACCTGTATAGTCAAACTTACAACTATAGTGAACCCCGTTATAGAGAATACAGAAATAACGAAATTTCCAATATAACGAACATATCACGGCGGACTGGAAAAGGATATACCTATTGTACACTTATTTATACGGAAATTTTAGGTAGAATGTAATAAAATAGTTAGTCCCACAGTGTTTCTTTATATCGGGACTAGATTGAATCTCATAATAAAGATTTCCTACCATGTTGTTTGTATTATAAAACTTTTACAAAATTCAACATTACAAAATTTGGATATTGAAGATTGAATTTGAGATTAATTAGCTGTTTGAATATTTGAGGGAGGTATTTCTAAAGGTTTCTCTCCGGTAGGGTAGTTAGTAGCGTGCGCGCCTAGCAATCCGGAGAATGCAGGTTCGATTTCCCATCTGTCGGATTTTAAAAATCCATATGCAAAAATCCAGGACTGGATGCTTATTGCTTATTACATGTCCATTTTGGAATTCGGGGAATGCGGATTTGATTTTTACATCTCTCTGATTTAAAAAAATCTAAAAATGCAAAACTGTGTGCTAATTGAGTTGATAAGTTGTCTGACTAACAATTCTCGTGAAAAATAATCTGTCAAGACGTCTTCACATTGCGAAGATCCATTTACTCCATTTTCGGAGTGGATTTTTCACTCTGTGTAGATCCGTTTCTTCCAATTTTGGAGCGAACATGATATATATATATATCCAAAGTCAACTTGTTTCACTTTGTAAAAGAGACATTTTAGAACAAGTATTTTTGTATATAAAATAACCACATTACACGTTTTTCAGTATTTATTTTTGTTTTCAATATTTTTGAAATTGATCATTTCTACTGGTTTACTTGTTAAACAGTTAGTTAAAATAATAAATAAAAATCTTCTCCTTGACATTTTGGCGTAGCGAAATAAGTTCACTTTGGAAATATCTCCTTATTTGTAACCAAGAACTTCACCTTGTAGTAATATGGTGCTAAATTGTTTCTGTACCATAAGACAAGTATCATTTATCTTCGTCTGGGCACATTATAAAAGCAGGAATGAAGGTCTGTTGTTACATTTAAATGATATTAATAGGAAAACAACTTTTATTCAATTATTAAACGCAAAATAAGAAAGTTTCATAATAAAGGTCTTAGCCGAGAAGTCACATTTTTATACGATCTTAATAATATTATATTAATCATATTATATTAAATTAATGTATTATAATTCGTTTTATTTCATTGGCGGTATTTATGATTTATTAGTTCCACATTTCACCGCCACTATAAAACATGGTGCTAATTTAGCGATAAATTCTTCAAATGTATTGGCAAATTCAGCAAAGCAAATTTAACAAGTTATTTTATATCTTAATTCGTTTCTCTTCCTGTTTATCGGTGTTGTATTAATTTTATGTGTGATAGACGCTTAATTAAATTAATAATGTTGATAAAATGCTATCAATTGCACAACTTAATTATTTATAAGGATGGGTATTAATATATATGCCCATATTCATAATAAAAAATAATTAAATGCATAGAATTACTATAACAGAATGGTTAAATCTTTATTTGTAGCACAACACATTTTTATTATTTTTTAATTTTTAAAGAGTTACACTATAATCGAGTAGAACTATATTTTTGTCTAAACAATAATTTTGAATAAATACTTGAAATCTACGTGTAATTTTCTACCGAAAGCTGAGAATTAATAGCGCATTCTTTGGTGCTAGCGGTCGCACATTACTCAAGATTTAAAAAAATGGTTAGCTGACTTGAATTTAGTTAAGTGATTAAAATAAGTGTTAACATGGCGTCGATTCATATACTATACACACGGACGTGGCGAAAAAGATTCTCTTATACATGAATAATAAAATAATTTAAATATAATTTAAAAAGTTAAAAGTAGGGGAAAATATTATTGTTCTAGTGAAGGGGGCTTATTGTACTTCAGGTTTAAGGCTTTTTTATTTGTGAACATACAATCTCGCATTCAAAGCTATGAAACGTATTGTTGACGTTTATAAAAAACAATCCATAACTCTCAAAAATCAGTTTTAACTCCTTCTGGACGATTATGTTTTATGTATAATATCGATTGTAGAAATGAAAAAATATGTAACGTACATATAACGAATTATTAGTATTAGTAGTCAGAACATTGCAAAGGCACAACCTCAAAGTGCACGAAGACTAAATCTGGTGTTTTATTTATTTAATATAATCTTAATTTAATGAATCATTTAACAAAGACTAATAAAAATGATTAAGTGGAAGCCCTTTTTCCTGGTCCCAAATATCACAGAGCATCCTTTTTTAAACTTAAAAGCTAAATTTAGATATGAATTAGGCATTTTCAGCATTCATCCTTTTGATATAACGTATATTAAATTGTATACATTATGATTATCGAGTAAAAACTACTTAAAAAATTGAGTGCTACGTTTTTTCCTTTCCACAGTTTGTATGAAACTGAAAAAATCAAATCAAAAATTGAATATATCAGTTTTAAAAGTTATTATCAACCAAAGACCAAGGCTGTAATACCAGATGATTCAAGTAAATCATAAATAATTACCAATGTAATTAGTAGATTCGTTAGAAATACCTTTTAAAAAATTAAACGGTGATGTTTTGTCGATAAATAACATAAGTTTGATGACCGCAAACTATTAATAACATTTTAATAACCTCATCTAGAGATAATCCCTCAATCTTTTATGCCTAGTCGTTCAACTTTATTACCCGTTGCAATATAACAGATTTTCTTTTGATTCGGAAATTATAAAAAATATATATGATATTGATAGAGCTTACCAAAGAAATAAAATGCAATAAAAAATTCATTTCATTCGACTTAATCGACAATTTGAAAATTGATAAATTCCGGCAGCTAATTTTGTACAGAGTAATTATAATAATTGTGGTATGTACTTATGTTAGGATAATTTATGATGAATTTGAATCATAAAAAAGCATGTTGTGTCATACATTTTTATTACAATGGACAGGTTCATTCCACTTATTAAGTGAGTTCATAGAACTCGTCATGTAAAACCAATTAAGATGCAGAATATTATGATGTAATAGTTACATACTAAAAATGTTTACATTATTTTAAGATAAAAAAAAATATCTAAATCGTCATCATTAACATTATTTTTACTCATTATCCTTAAGGTCTTCAATCTTATCCGCAATATGCATTGTGTCCTAATTTAATTTTGATTGGTTAAGTACATCCTTAGGATAGTATAGTATTCTAGAAAATCAAATCCTAAACGTCAGAAGAAGATGCAGAAAGGGTTTAAGTGTGTTTTAAAAGCTTTATTTCATATTTTTGTATCCATATCAGTACAAGTAGACCTCGTGCTCTAATTTTGTATCCTTTGATATAACTAGAAAACGTAATTTATAAATTTATGGAGGATATTTTAAATTAAATATCATAGTAATGTATGCCCTTTTCTCCGGCAGTGTATAAGTAAGCGTACGCACCTCACAATCCAGGAAATACGGGCTCAATTCTCACATCTATCGGATTTAAAAACACCGAAAATGTAGGACTATGTGTTGATTGGGCTAAGCATTCGTCAAACAACCAACTCTCGTAAAAAATAATCTTTTGAGGAATGTCTTTACATTACAAAAATCCATATAATCCGCTTTCATAGCGGATATCTTCATACTGTGTAAATTCGTATGCTCCTGTTTTGGAGCAAATATGTTTGGAAAAAATATTGTTTAATGAAAGTATTATCGAGATTATGAGATTTTTGTAAGATTATGAGACCCCGTACCGTCGCCATGTACTGCTATTAGTTAATAATGGTCTTACAGAATGTCAAATTCAAGTTGAAAAGATATTCTCTTAAGAAATCTGCAGCATGTGTCAAAATCGACACCAGTATTTGATCCTGTACTGTATATTTTACTATCTGTTGGAGTGCCGGGGTTTTAACCTACAATGTGAAAAGTCGAAGCTTGGTGATTTTACTCTGGGAGCTTAACACGAAATAAAAAATATAGTTATATAGCATAAAACTTTTTAAATAGAATTCATTATGCTGCAGTGTTGTATAAAAACTATTTGAGAATCGTTAATCATCCGCGATCTTCTGAGAAGTTTATGTGAATGCATTACATTATTTTTATTATACAATACTTTCAATCCATAACGTTCATATAATAAGTAAATGAAACGTAATCTATACGTTATAACCATTAAATGGGCATTGATTTATTATAAAAAAAAAACACATGTAACTGTAAACGAATGTTGTTTAATGAGTGTGAACATTACTAATCTCCATTCTTTATAAAGAATTTACAAATTGTATAGATTATATAAACGTGTACCGAAAAGTGATTTAATATCTTCAGGCATTGGCATTATTAAATATAGATATGTGTGATGATTCACCATATTGCTACGTTATGTTTCTTTTTATTATATCCTCTCCGGATGTGAGATGTATTGATCTGCGCAATGTGAAGACACGTCTTGGCAACTTATTTTTCATGAGAATTGATTGTCTTGCACAACCCAATAGCCATCTAGTTCTACATTAGAAAAAAATTAAATCCGAAAATGCTAAGGTTTTATTATTATTAGTGCAAGACTAGATGTTTTGATATGGAGGAATAGGTTGAGCAATTCACTTATGTAAAAATTTGTCAAACTAATTATTTACGTCATGGATCCGTTTCTGGATTGGAAACATTCACACTGTGGAAGTTGTCTTTGGGTCAAGATGCATATTTAGATTTTTTTAAAGATATTCAGCTGTGAGATCTGACTCGTGTCCTTCGGTTACATTAACCTCTCAGCAACCAGATGATAAATAGGAGCTTAAAAATTGGCTTATCGAATATCCACGGTGCGTGATTTGAAAAACAAAACGTGTTTCAATTAATTAGATAGTTTATGTAATATTATACACTGTAATTATAATCTTTTATAATGCATCAATTATATGGCTTTAAATGAATAGCTCAGCCAACTTCATGTATTTACATGTATGTATTTAAATGAGATTTGTTTTTCATTCTCTGAATATCTGACGGTTGGTGTATTCGATAAACTAATCCTAAAGCGATGATATGATATCTACTTAGATTCAATCGTAAATTTAAATTACTGCTGTAATATATTAATTTTATTCATATGCATTCAAACAATTAAAAAATGTTATATTAAAACATCAAACGATCATTTTGTGCAAATATAAAATTTATTAATTAACGTGTACTTTTGCGCCATTAAAATACAAAATACAAGCAGCGTAATTGAAAATGGCGCCCGGATTTGCCGTGACAAATGCTAAATTATTCGGTCAATATTTCAAAGTTTTTGCCTCGCCTCATCAAGACGAAGATTGCTGTGAAGTTGCCGCCGATCCCGAGCCGTGTACAGTTACGCTCATCTGACGGAAGCCTGGTACATTAATTTGACAGGCTGGAGCAGATTTGACAGCTCGTAATTATGATTCATGAAGTTGGCTGCAGGTGGAATTTAATAATTGTTGTGCCGTACTGATGTTAGTTGCGGATCAAATATTTTGATAGGGCAACAATAAATGCAACGTCATCAACTTTAAAACACTTAAAAAATAATAAACTACATTGCTGAGGTCATGTATTCCACAATATTGGGCTGTATCAAACTTATTATATATCGAATACACATGACTCTACTCAATATTTTTTGTACTATGCCCTATGTACTAGACGACACGTATCTACACAGTTTGAACATATCCGCTCTAAAAGTGGAGAATATTATTTTTCATTATAACAGTTTGTCAGGCAATCAATCGACCTGCTGGGCTCCGGCCTTGCATTTCAACATTTTTTGAAAATCCGACAGATGGGAATCGAACCAGCATTCTCCAGATTGTGAGGCGCGCACGCTAACCTCTCCTCGTCAAATTTTTAAGACGTGTATCTACACAATTTGAAGGCTTAACTTATGTATTTAGTTCATATTAAACTTCGCTACATCTCCCTAGTAAATAAACCTTAATTCAAATATTTGGAGCCTGTGGACTTTAAGCCCGCTAAAACTGGTGAAAAGGCGCGCTTTCGTAATTTCATTAAAATTTGTATACGAACATCGAAAAAATCAACAAATCATTCACCTAGAATTTTTTAACCTTTTTTAGTTGTATAATGTAGCATATCGAACGTATTTTTTTGAAATTCCGAGCAATTCGTGAATGTGCAGCTTGTAGGTTTTGATTTTCATATTTACTGATGTACATTTGGCTAGTGTCGCAAAAAAATGTGTGATTTTGTAATTATTTTTGTTACAATAATGGCCTGTAAGGAATT
Organism: Rhyacophila evoluta; assembly: GCA_022683975.1. Lineage (NCBI taxonomy): Eukaryota > Metazoa > Arthropoda > Insecta > Trichoptera > Rhyacophilidae > Rhyacophila > Rhyacophila evoluta. The sequence continues at coordinate 15,557 of JAGVSQ010002014.1, read as the reverse complement.
ATATAAAAAAACGGGTAGGTTATTGATTAAAAGTCTAGTCCAGTGATGGTGAACTTCCACCACGCGCGCGACTAATTGGAACGTGAAAGAATTTTCAGCGACAGGAGAAAATTGTTCATATTTCAAGAGGCAGAAAGATCTCATGTTTTTCGAAAACAGTTTTTAAATATAAGAAAAATAAGCGTGTAATAGATTATAATATTATCTGCTTATTTTTCAATAGAAAATTAAACGAAAAAATACTCACAGGCAATTATTTTCTTAGTGTTTTAATTTATACTACGTGTTTTTTCATACTTCATGTACATTTTTTTTACATGCAACTTATTTTATGAATGAACATCTATATAAATAAAAATTTAAATGTTCATTTGTTCAAAATTTTAAGCCTCCAAAAGTTTCTTACCGATTGCTTTGAAATTTTGACACAACGTTGCATTTAAATACTTGCGTGTTTTTGTATTCCTACTATTACATAAATACTACACCTGCGACAGATAAGAATATGTTTTTTCTTTAAATAGCGCCATTATTTTTAACCAGACTGAGCCACTGCAACGCGAGGCCGGGTACAGCTAGTTTCATATTAAATTATGTTTTATTTTAAACTTTTTTAATGAAGTTCACTTCGAAAGACGATTGCATAAATAATATATCGATCTTTAAAATATATATTATATTGTGTTTGATAGCAGTTGGTTTTCCAATAAATCTCTTAACTCCATTGGAATCCAGTTCTATAATTTTGATCATAAAAAGTAATTCAAAGGACCTATGAGATTTGAACACATAATCTCTAGCATTGATGGGCTCGTGTTTATTAATCATACACTGTGCAGACAAATATAGTTATATCCAAAAAACAAGAATTGTGACAATATATTAAATAAACTAAAATTCACATAAACGTTGTATGATAATATACTTTTTTATTTCACCACTGTGTAATAGATTTAAATTATTCGGGCTATTTTGTAAAATATATGTCAATTAACTGTCTTGAATATTTCAATATACTAAATAATAAAGCGTCATAAATGTTTTATAACTGGTATTTTTTTAATGTTCAAATGTGTTTGGTTACACTGGACGAGTCAATTATATTTTTTATGCATATCTCAGTATAAGAAATAAATAATTCAAGGAAGAGGAATGATAAAAAAAACTGGGATGTATGCTTTATTAGTAATGATGATTTTGTACATTTTTTAAGTTCAAACAAAATAATAATATTTCAATTAATATATCAAAGAAATGTCTTGACGATAAAAATTGAATAAAGAATAATAAAATGACATTATTATGTATGGCCTAGATAAGACGTTAATTTATCAAGAGAATGTCCATAAATTTTGTGTAGAAATATTTTAGTACAATATTAGAAATTAAAACTTTACCTCCGATTGGGTAAATAATACAACGTTTTTTTACTAATCATTTCGCTTGCTAAGTTATATGTTTTTGAATAAAACCCATACTTGTTTTTACATCAAAAAGTATACGTCGCCAATTGTATACAAATATTTTGACGCTGTTGCTTTGTGGCAATGAATCACAGCGCCAAGCAAAAGCTCAGAATAGATACGACAAGCCAATGTAGTAAGTAGTTTTTCAGAATAAAGAGATAAAATATAGACACTCAATACTTATTAGTATAGATGCAATTTAATGTTAAGATTTCAGTATTCTGAAAGGACGCTAAATACTCCTGTCTCCTGGGCGTATTTAGTGAATCTTTATGAGGGTGCAATGTCTTTGGAAGATGAAAGAGGCTTAGTTAGTGGATGTGTCGTGTGATGTTATAAGAAGTGTAAATGGGAGAAAAAGGAAATTGGAAGATTTTATATGGAATGGAAAATATGATTAGAAAGAGAGTTTTTTGCACTTATCTAATAGAAGATATATAGCGAGTGAAGGCAATAATTTTCAATACATCACCGTTTTATTGAAGGCTATAATTTCCTAATAACCCATAAATTGATATTACTCTGCTGATTTCAAATTTATTATGACTTTATTTAATACTTCTCAAACTTTACTCGTATTATTTTTAAAATAAATGCAACTAGTTGCAGTATATGGCAAGCGTGATGGTCGCTGCAATAGTTCCTTGACCAACTGGGACCCTTGCGATATCATAATACATGCATTTTTTTCATTTAATTTATTTTTTAGTTTCACACACGTAAGTTTATGGCAACCTATGACTCGGGTTACTATTATTTACTCCCGGGTCATTCCCGTCGAATAAAATACGCCGCTTCTCGATATCAGAGATTTGAGCTAAACCTGATTAAGACCAGATGTGAGAATGGGGCAGTTAGAGGGCACATTTAATAACTATAGTATTATTTTAAATGTACAATAATTTTAAAATAACAATATTGATACATTATGGGTCAATGATATCCATTTTAATGCTACATTATTATTTATAATTGAGTCGTATAGTTCCTATCTTGCTCGATAAGTGCACTTTTTGTCAAATTTGAGCTAAATATGAAGTTTTATTCTAGTCTCTATTTAACATCAATATCAAAGGTTCATAAGTTCCCAATGACAATAAAACCCTATAAAAAATAGATTTGAACATTACGAATTACTTATTATTATCGTAACTACTTCTTAAATATAAACAAAGCGAAAAAATTACTCTAAATATCTGTAATTCAATAATATAATCTATAATTTCCAAAATTTTTATTTTAATTAAAAAAAGTAACATACAAAAAAACACGATTTACCAAAATTTTACCAAAGTGCACTTATGGTAGGTAAGAACTAGACGACTCAATTAAATTTCATCTAGAATTCAGTAAATATACTAGATATATATACGTGTTGAATCATTGTGGGTAAGAAATGTTTGATAATTCAGGAAAAAACACAAGTATTGTAATACAGTACGAAGAAACAGTTTAACTGTATTAAAATTTAAATGAAATATTTCTACATTTCTTATTTTTCTCCTGTAAAAAGTGTTTTGAGAACTGTTAGTGGTCATCTTCAGAACTAAAAGACGTCGTGATTCTCCCGCACGACTTGGTACTTTATAGATATGCTGGAATTTTATTTCAGAGTTACACAAGACGAGATCTCACCTACAATTTTATAAGCCACGTGAAAAAAAATAACAATAAATAGATTGCTTATGCTTTATAGCCTGAGAGATAATTTTAACAACTTATCTAGAATGAATATGTTATTAATTAAACACCTGTAAGATATCCTTAAAATGCACAGTAGTTGACTTATAAAATTGTTTATGGAAGATCTTTTTCGTGTGTCGGCATATACGATTAAACAATCTAATTATTCCCACTATTTATTATCCATTTTGCAGTAATTTATTATTTTCATAACATACTTAGTTGTATAAATAAGTCCATGGCTTATCAAAAATATCAACCGTGGTTTTTGATATTTAGAAAAATTTGGATTATCAATTTGACTGATTTATTCGTTACTAAAAAGTATTATATGTCAAACGTCAATGAACGAAATATAATATTTGAAAAATTATGTAGGAAAATATAGTTTAGGTTGTATACTTTATCTTATTCCTTCTATTATGGGAGATATATTGACGTTAGCAAAAATCATAGCCTCTATATTACTGATAAAATCAGATTACGAATGTGTTTCAGCTGATAGAGGCATTTGTAGCAGATTATCAGATCTTCTAAATTTTTTTTGATATTTCAAAATATTTGACGTGCAACCGTTATTTATTTTTTTACCATGTCCGCTAAGAAAGTAGAGCGTATGAATCTACACAGTTTGGACATGCCCACTCCGAATATAAAGTATATGGATCTCCGTAAATTATTTTCAACGAGAATTGGTTGTGAGACAGACTGGTTCTGCATTTTCGGATTTTTTACTACCGGGAAGAATCATTATTTACTGATAAATGTCTAAGTGAAGCTGCATTATTGGAATTGGCTTAGCCACGTACAGCAAATGGCTCAAGAGAGTCTTAACTTGACTTGCCTATTCTTAAAGCTGACCGGTTTTCAGCGTCCTGAAAAGCCACTAAATACTTTCTGCAGAATGTATTCGGCGGAGCTATAGGATGCAGGTATGACCTGAGAGAGTGTAAGAATATTGGAAGGCGACAGGGATTCTTGTAGACGGCATTTGAGTGGATGGAGAAGAAGAGAGAAATGTCTATTTATAAAGATAGTGTTTTATGTATCTAAAACACGATTTATTTAAAATTATATTTTTAACTGTTACTGTTTTTTCATATTATTTTGTGAAATTCATCCAAAAATCTTTTGTTGTATGGTTTATTTACGGCTGAGTATCCGGTCTTTCCTTGATATGGACTCAACTGAACATTGAGTACCGCCTGCTTCATTCGCTTTTATGCGCATGATTGAAAAAATGACTTTGCTAAAACGTCCGAGTTTTTTTCTTTCTCGCTAATTTCACCGAGACGACTAGCGCTTAATGGTTCTCGCGAATGTGTTGATGTGTATTATATAAGCTATTGTGTTAATTAATATACTTTGGATATGTGGTTTTGTTGAGAAGTCACCTGTGATTGAAAGGGTCAAAATACCAGTAGTGGGTGTGACGTTATATGATATTACAATCAGTTTTCAACTTACGAATACTTGAACGACGAAAATCAAAATAAAAAAACGATCTTTTTTCGAATTGGCGAGCATTTTCAAACCCGTCGATTGTTTCAGTCTCCGCACTTCTCACACCACACGTTTGACAAATACCTTTTTTATATCACATTCGTTCTCAATGTGGAACATATGGATTTACACAGTGTGAAGATATCGACTCCAAAAGTGGCGTATGTAAATATCCGCAATATGAAGACGTCTTGACAGATTATTTTCCACCATAATAATTGCTCAACCCAATAAGCATCCAGTCCTGCAATTTCGGAATTTAAAAAATCCGACAGATGTGGGAATCAAATTCGCATTATCCAGATTGCTAGGCGCGCACGCTAACCTATACTCTACCGGAAATATAATAATCTACATAATAATTTTACATTCTAAGACCTTGTATATGCATTTATAGAGATGCCATTTATGAATTAAATTTGAGTTTTTTTTAATGTGATAAGAGTGTGGGATATGAAGCAATGACTGAGTTTGAATATAAAACTGTTTTTAACCTGTCGATTTGAATCTTTGTATGAAAGTGATCATACATTTATTTCGATTTACGACCAAGACGGTAGGACGTAACCTCGTCGTAAGTCAAGAACTTAGTATCTAGTTTGAAGTGATTGAACGTATAATAAAAATGACGAACCTTGATAAGAGAGATATTTAATTAATTTTCATGATTGTAATTTAAATAAAAAAAGAATTTTATAACAATGCAATAAATAAAAATGTTTCATCTAAAATCTAGAGCAAAAATTTATGTAAATGTATACTTAATAAAAAACAGTTAAAAGTCAATTGCTAAGCGCGCATGATTTGGCGCCGGAGGATACTGGCTTAAGTCACGCGGTTGCATAAGGAAAATTCCAAGATGCAGAATTATACTTGGGATCACAGAAATAGATTGATCGATTCGAAAATAACAATAAACCCAAAAAGTCTATTTAGATAAGTCTTTACACTATAAAAATCCACGTGTCTCACTCTTGAAGCAGACGTATTTTACGTCTAAAGTGCCGAAATTGTTTTTCTATACATATGAAAAAAAAATTTAAATAGTGTAAAAAATTGTTTAAAATATATCACACTGTCTTTTTATATTCTTCAATTTTTTGTCGATTAATAGTTTTTAAATTTATTTTAATCGACATATTTTACAGTAAATAGTCTGTCTTATAATTTAAACCATTAGTAAACATGAATTAAATATTTCAATACTTTTGATAAATATACTGATGACTTTATGTTCGCTCCAAAATTAGAAAAAATGAATATACAGTTTCTCACGAGAGTTGCTTATAGGCCAGTTAATGGTATCCAGTCCTGCATTTTTGAGCGTTTATAAATCAAAAAACTATGGAAATCGAACCAGTAGTTTCCAGCTCTTAAGCTCACACAGTAACCTTTGCCACCGAGGTGACAATTTATATTTTCAACGTGGAATTAATATAAGATTCTTATTATATTACAGTTAATCGTTGAATGACTCATATATCTCTATAGGTGATAATATTATATATTACATTAACAACTACTGGTGTTTTTTAGGCGTGTGAAGAAACGGCTACCGCATTTGAATGATTGTATTGAAGAATTTCGGCGAGACTATTGGCAATAACTAAATTAGTTCCACAGCTTCGTCACTCGTGTAAAAAACGTTTAAACTCTTATCATTCTGCGAGGCTCCTGGTATTTGAACCGTGGTTTATTGAACACAAGCGCAATGAACTTGCCGACCAGCCGAGTCATGATACACCAACTATCTTGCTATGAGAATGATTTTCTCGGTAACTAATTATGATGCGTAATTTATTATTGAGAGGAAAATATATTTCACCGTGCGGGAGATATAATATACTGCTGGAACATATTTGATAAATTTCTTTTAAAATACAAGAGTCATTGATATAACACTTCAACGCCAATTTAATTTATGATTATTATTTATTTGTAAACACTACATTATTTGATACAAAACAAGGTTACATAATCATGTTAGTCTATTAAATAGACTCCATATATCCTAAATCGGATTAAAAAACAAGGTAGTTTGAAAGAAAAAAGTTAGAATATAGTATGTGCCACAGTGTGAGGATAGAGATTTTGTCTCGTTGGCTGAGTTGATATACGCGTAACTTGTTGATTGCTGGGTCACAAAAATTAAAATACCATACTAATAAATAATAATACAAATATTAAAAGACATTTAACCCAAATAAATAAAATTTATTATATACTTGGTAGAAATCACATGACACATGATTACTTAATTAAATTTGCAAGACAAAAAGATGAAGAAAATTGTTGCAAAGTGAATAAAATAAATTCAAGAAATTTATTGCATTAATATTTAGTGTGGAAAAAGTGTGTCTGAGAAAGCTTTTGAAAAATTCAAAATAGTAGATATCCCATATTTGATATCTTCCGTTGGTTACTTGTCATTTCATATTTTTCATAAAAGTGCTGAAATTTTGGCAGGTTTGTAATCACTGCCAAGAAAAAAGGTCGTAAAATGTTGCCTTCTTGCTAGACGTATCAAGTCAAGGACCCAAAAAAACCCGATGGCTCTCAAAAAATTTGAACCAATATATTAATTATTAATTAAAACAATTAGTTACTTAAGAATAGCCGAGGATGAGGCCGTTGCGGTCAGTAAAGGCTATCTTCATAAGTAAAGAGAACGAATGCATATTCTAGTATATTTCAAATATATTTAAAAATAAAATAGGATATAAAAATTTGCAAATTGTGACAGTTTAAGGTTCGCTCTTGAGCTGTTAACTATACAGCAGATGGAATGTAACTCTTTTTACTATAATAATTGGCAACATAACAATTAACATAGAAATTCTTGAACGCTCCATTGAATAGATAACAAATTTAATATCACCTATTAATTTTTTAATTGAACGAATTTACAATCTTGCTGTAATTTATAGTCGAAACTATTTAAAACTGGTAAACTTCCATATGTGAGATCACTGTTAGCGACCCGGGTTACACCTTTGGGCATCTTCAGGCTACATTATATGTGGGCAGTCAGCGAACATATAACATATACGTAGTATGTTATATGTTCGCTGATGGTGCAGTCGAAAATATTGAGTAATTTACAGTGTAAAAAAGCACCTTAACGATGGCTTAAAATGAAAATTTGATAAAGTAATTTTTGAAATTTTACGGGGAAGTGTAAACTGATTATTTTCACATATTTTTTTGTAATTATTTTGATATAAAAACCACATTTTAAACGATTTATCTGTAAAGCTGCTTACGAATGACACACTTTTGATAGATCTACATACAAAGCAGCAAAATCATAAATTTACCAGTGCCGATCTCTGATCTAAATGAATTTTTGAGACCCTTATTCTAAATATTTAAATAAATTTGAATTGTCAAATTAAAATGAGACATGCATATATCATGGTGCAACAAGCTAACATTATTCAGTAATTTTCGGCCAAAAGTGGACTTATCTAATCTGCACTTTAAGACACCGACTAGTTGTTATAGAAATGATCTACTTGCTACGTTGAATGCATATTAATGCTATGGTGTACGAAGTTCAATTGCATCTAGTAGTTTATCATATAGGATATGTCTTTACATACCAAAAGTTAAATGAACTTCTAGCACATACAGGATTTATTACATTACAGGATTTTAATAAGTTATAAAAATAAACTGCTTATCGAATTTTATGATCGTCATCTCACTGGCGCCATTATTTACATACCTCTTCATGCAATCGCCCATAAATTGCTATTACTGCCACGATAAATATGTTATATTAAACTATGTCCGCTCCGAACGCAGAGCATACAGATATCCACATTGCGAAAACTTATTTTAATCATTAGAATTGGATGTCAGATAATTGCTTAATCAATGCATGTTTTAATTTTGCGTTTTGTAAATATTTTTTACGCATAAGCTAGTTGATCTCGAGTCCTTTATTCTGAAGTACATATACTCGAATACAAACGCGTCCAACCAAGGAAATAATGACATTCTAGTATTAAATATTGCACCATAAAAATTAATCACTACATATTAATCAATTAAGACATACTTTCATAATAACGAAGCTTTTATTGAATTGCAATAGATATTTGAATAGTAATATATTTTACAAAGGGTGTGATAAATAATCAAACAGTAAACATTTCTCAGAACTCTTTTGATTCATAACTAAGATAACCACAGACAAGAATGCTTAAAATTGCGAAGATAAAACTTCTCGCTATTTTATTTATTGCAATTGCGAAAAAATGTGCTGTGTATTGTATTTGTATATTGCAGTTGCATTAAATGTTACATATTGGCTGAAAACAAATGTTGCTGAAAAAGATCTGTAAAGTCCGCATTGTGGAGATCCATATATGCACAATTTATTCGGTGGACATTTTAGAGATGACATGGTTATGGAAAATCTCTAATTCAACCAATTGACATTAAATAAGTTTTTTGCAATAACTTTTATAAGGAAACAATGTGTGTTGAAGTATGTCCAATATAAAAATTCTAAATAATAAACGAAATTGTTTAAATTCTGAATTATTTAAAACCGGTAAACTTTCATATGTGAGATCACTGTTAGCGACCCGGGTTTCACCTTTCGGCATGTTCAGGCTACATTATATGTGGGCGGTGAGCGAACATATAACATACTACCATAATATAAACTGTTTAAGCTTCGTAAATAAATATTAGCAAAGCTTTTTTCGTAAATGAATAACTAATTAGGTTTGCATTCGTAATAAAAAGCTTTAGTTGAAAATAATTATGCATAACGGTCAGGCATTGTAATGAAGTGTCACTGTTAACGGTTCAAGATTTTCTCAGTGAAGATTTTTTTTTGCTTCGTAGTTGAATTAAATGAAATGTAAAAAAATAAATAATAATAACATTATTATGTTTCATTACGACTTCTGAAGTTGGTAAACATGATTTTTTTAAAGTGTGTTGTAATTTTAAGTATGATAATTGTATGCCCATTAATAATACGTGTATTTTAATAGTTTTAAGTTATATATGCAGACCACAGGGATACTCAAAGTTTTGTTTACAATAATTAGTTTATTTATAAATCATTTTCTCCTCGATAGCATAGTTGGTAGTTTACGTGCCGTGCAATCTGGGGAATACGAGTTCGATTCTCCATCTGTCGGATTTCAAAAATCTAATAATACAGGCCATTGTCCATTGGGTTGAGAAATTCTCGTGAAAAATAATTTGTAAAAACGTCTTCACATTGCGGAGATCCATATACTTCACTTTCTGAAGGGAATGTCTTCACACTGTGTAAATCTATATGCTCCGCTTTGTGAACGAATATATTATGTAAAAAAAGCATGTAATTGTTTCTATATCATCTAATTCTAGATCGTTAGATTTTTTTATACTTAAATATACATCGACTCTTTCTGCATACAAGAGCTGCAAATGCCGAATAAATATTTGCGACTAGGAACAAGAACAAGTACGATGTCAATTTTATTGGTTTTATTTAAATAACTTCATAAATTAATATCAGTTTGCACCACTTTTATTTTTCATGCACTTCAACGTTGTGTGTATTTAATATTTAGATTTTACATAAAACCGTATAAAGCTAGAAGTATTGGGAAAATAATGAAAATGAGATGCACTTTTTTTTAAATAAAAATGTGCATTATTTCACTTTAAAGTGTATTTCATTTTATTTAATGGTCCATACTTATTTTTTTAAACGTTTTTTGGTCTTCCTGCACAATTCAAAAAATAGTTGATGCGTGTTGTCAGCTTATAGCCATCGATATATAATATTTAATATGGGTTGAATTTTATTTTTTAGAAACATATTATTGTTAAGTAATATTGTTATATTAATGTTACAGAATATTATTTTTTAATAATCCCTTCTTCGTATCTGAAGTTTTATGATCAGTTTTATTCATTGAGATTTTAAAATAAGATTGTTTCCCAGTATTAAATGTTTTATTATTACTATAATATATATTATAGCCAAATATGTAGTATTCAGTTTGTTTCAAAAATAGTATACTCGTAAAATTGACCCATGGTATGGCTAGCGGAAAATTGTTGACGATTTTCTTTGAGAATCTTATTTGAAGAACCAACCGTTCCACAAGCGAGCAGACAAATGCGTTCTTTTATGGTAATACTAAAATTTTATATTTTTAAAAAATAATTGTTTTTAAAGATCTCTTGTCTCTTTGGATTGGGTTAATATTATTTGCATTTATGGAATCGCACGGCGTGAACAAATTTAAGCATCGCAAAAATTGAGCTCGCAAAGATAATTGGTATTGTTCTAACTACTTCTACACGGTGTTCAAAAATTAAAGAATTAGAACAATGAAAATAAAGTCTAAAATATCAATTGTTTATACTGCGGCGGCATCCTGTCTCCACTGTACCACTAAATATATTTGTACGTCAAATATTTATATTTTTGATAGCATATTGACTGTGGAAAAGAAAAAAGACCCTTAATTTTTCAAAATAGCTTTTATTTGACAATCAAAATTTATAAAACCTAATACACGTTCTATCAAAAAGATGTAACTTGGAAATCCTGAATTCATGTCTAAATATAGCCTTTAGTTTTCAAAATAAATGCTCTGCAATTCGTGACCAGGAAAAAGGCTTCCACCTAATCCATTTTATTAGTTTATCTTAAATAACTTACAAAATTAATATATTGAGTAAATAAAACAGTAGTTTTAGTCTTCATGCACTACAACTCTGTGCCTATGTAATGTTTTGATTGATGAAATAAACGTTTTTTGCGCCTCCTGTAAAATTTATTATATGTGGGTTGCGTACTTTTTCCTTTCCACAGTCGATATCAAAAATTCTTGTTTGGCATAACTCGTTGAATAACACAATTGATTTCATTTCACCTTTAGTACATTCTTGTACATGAATATGAAAAAAAATCTATTACAGATAATTCAGTGTGTCTTCCTCTTGCAAAATAATTTGTTAAGGTTTTATTGTTTTAAAAGACTATTTGAGATATGTGCAATAATTTTGCAATCAAAATGTACTGCTATTATGTTAGTGCGATGACTTCGGAGCGTTTAAATAGTTGAAAATAATACAAACCACTGTTGGTGGTCCAATAAACTTTTAATAAAAAATTACATTACGCGGTACTTTTTACACTCCTGCGTATCACGATCCTTTTTAGCATCAGATAGAGCCAAGTCTTTTAATTTTCACCTAGCCAGTCCGTTTGCTGACGTATACTGTATTATCATTTGGGTATTACTGAAGAGTTGAGAGTAAATCGGTAGTAAAGCAGCATGGAGGTTTGAAAACATATCCTTGCGTGAAATACTGGGGGTGAATTGGACCGACTTTGTAAGAAACTCAAAGATAAGGGTGCGGACGGAACAACTCACTATCGCAGTAAAAGTCATACAGCGGCGCTGGAACTGGCTGTGCTATGTACTACGAATGCCTCCAAAGAGTCTTGTTCCTGCTTATCTCTTCTTCTGACCGGTGGTGTTTTGACGACCTGGAAAATCCTTGGGTTCTATCCACAGATTGTGCTTAGTGGAATAGAAAAATGCGAGGCGATTGTTGGGCGACAGAAACTTTTGGTAGCGTCACATGGTAGCCATACCTGACCCATTGTTATTTAATCACACTATTTTTAAATTCCTCCATATTATCCTTTTTATACCATGTTCGTTTCGAAAGTGAAGCATATGGATCTACACAGTGTGAAGATATCCGTTCCGAAAGTGGAGTATATGGATTTTTACAATATGGAGACGTCTCTTGACATATTATGTTTCACGGCAATTGGTTGTTAGACGATTGTTCAACCCAATGGGCGTCGAAATTCTGTATTATCTGATTTTTTTTAAATTTGGTAGATGTAGGAATCGAATCCGCATTCTTCGGATGCGATGCGCGTATGCTTAAATCTCGGCTAGCGAGAGAATTCAACCCAAGCCACCCTAACACACAACAATACTAATTTTTTTTAATGATATTATGCATGGCGAGTTACGTACTAAGATATATTATAAAATTGTGGGCAAAGTTTTTGACGTAAGTACATTGTAGTTAAAATATGCATATTTATCAATGATTAATTAGTAATCATTTTTTGATAACCGCTGGAAAGTCGTCCTTGAATTGTCTTATTTCTTCACGCCAAACATTTGCTGACTAACTAGCTGATGAATTAATTATAATTAAAATTGTGTACTTTGGTGTAACTTAGACTAAAAATCTAAAACAAGGATATAAAATACGGATTCGAAAAAATGCATGTTAGACATAACGCTAACGAATACGAAGTCTGCCAGATACCGTGCGCGACTCTACAATATGATGAAGAACACAAAGCAAATGAAATCCATAATAATTAAAATAAACTATGGTGTATCTTGTATGATCTAATTAGTTACAAAATTAATTATACTAGCTAAGAAATATTGTGAAGTTCAATGCATTAATAATCTGGTATGTGGTGGTGATGATTCATTTAAAGGATATAGTTGTAATAATTTTATTATTGATTGAATAATATTTTACAGTAAGTAGAATTAATAATTCAATAATTTTATTGCAAAAGCAATGAATGAATTTAATGATTCTCGTTTCTCGTCCGCTATAAGGACTTATAATATACTTATATTCAATGCTGGTATTTGCTATTAAAACTGGGAAAATTTACTATTAAGTATATAATATTATAGTATTAATTTAATAGCATCGGACCGTTCGTTGCACGTAAAACAACATTGGAAAAGGTGTTAATTGAGCAATTTTCTTTACAGAGTCTCCATTGGCAGGATCGCCGTCAGAAAACAGTCTTCCTCTGACTATTGAGACCGTCGAAGATCCTACCCTCAACAATTTGACAAGATCTGATGCTAACTGCGATAAGACAGGAACCTGCTATGATGGTAAGTTGACGTTTATTTAAGTCTAAGTAAGTGTCTCAATTTTAGGCAACGGCAAATAATTATTATTAAAATACTACTAATCCGCATAAAAAGACGGTATGTAGACATCTGTTGTAGCCGAACGAAAATAAATTTATTTTCTACATGCATAATTTTAAATAACTATATACAAGATCTGTTACAAAACATAATGATTTTTACCCGATTTATTATATCGATTTTTAATACTATTATAGCTACTTATTAAATTCCGGATCATATCAAAAGTGTAAAAAAAGTTACAAGAATTTGTTTTTTTTTACTTAATCGATTAAAAATTCTTAATTATTTAAAACTGGTCAACTTCCATATGTGATATGTTTACTTATTGAAGTTTACCAGTTTTAAATAGTTTAGAATTTAAAATCAATTTCCATCAAGCACCATCAGTCGAAAATATTAATTAATCGATTAAAGCTCATAAACTCACCGCTTGGCTACGATATATGTACCGATAAATGATTATGTTATTTATATGGAAACACACGTGTGTGTCGTTAATATTGAAAGATACTTCTTGGTATTTTTTAACAAAATTGATATTGTCAGTAAATTACATTTTTTTCGTGGATTCAATTACATAAATATTAAGTAATCAAGAAACATACAATATTTAATAAACTTTAACTAAACAAGTCTATGTGAGATTATAAAGAAGGATATTCAAGTAGTGGCATGTGTATTAATTATCCGACAAACAATCCACGGTTTGATGAGTAATTTGTATCATTTTCTGGCTGAAAAAATATGACAAAAAATGCATCTCTAACATAAATTACGATTTAAGCAGCTCGGCTTTGATAATTATTATAATATTTTATCTGTTTGCTGAACTAATGCATACTTCCTCGTTCAAATATAATTATATATTCATTATTCATGTTTTTTTATAAAACATTCAATTTATTAAGAAATCATTCATAGAATTAATTTTTGATCCCCGTGGCTGTTTAAATGCTTTAGTTTTTAATTTAATTATTTCATTAACTTGCCCAAAATGTAAATTATTTATTATACTCATAAGTATATTCTTTTCAATATTTTTCTCTTCGTTGGTCTAATAATCTATTAATTTCATAAATAAGTATTTTTTATATCATCAAGAGTTTTTTTCGAGTTTTTTTTGGCAATTGAAAAAAAGATCCATATTTTTATCTAATCGATTGTGGAAAGGAAAAAAAAGGTAAGCCAAACGGAGCAAATTTTACAGGAGGCATAAAAAATCTGCCTCATGATTTTGGGCTAAAGTCAAAATATTAAATTGATACATCCTTGAAGGGTATGAAAACTAAAACTAGTATTTTATTTGACAATCTGATATTGATGTAATTAATAAAATTGATGTTGTAGAAGTGCCTTTCCTCGGACGTAAATTTCACAAGCTACCTTTTTTTCAAACGTAAAATCGAAATTTAAATACAAATCTGGTATTTTCAGCTTATATTATTTTGATAGAACGTGTATTATGTTGTATACATTGTGAAAAAAATCGGTAAAAATTCTATTTTGAAAAAACTGAGGGTTATGTCTTTTTTATTTTTACAGTTGAAATATAATATGGCTTACCATTCGCTATTTATACTCACTAATGCATAATTCTCACACTTTTAAAATATTTTAGGACTTGGGTAAAGGTACGATAGTTAACCATAATATCCATAGAGCGAAGAAAATGGCTCGACTTTGAGCTTAGCCCAGCTGAAAATGAAACACGAAACTAGAAAAAAGATTTGTGTAACATAAAATATTGAGCTAAGTGACATTGTTAAAACGTTATTGCGTAACATTCTTTTAAATCATTTATGCTTTCAAGGACGATGCTAATTATTTTGATATTCTGTAAAATGTACTAAATAATTAATATTTTTGACTGATGGTGCTTAGTCTTAGTATGTTATATGTTCGCTCACTGCCCACATATAATGTAGCCCGAAGATGCCGA